>OZ010587.1:18501284-18686284 GCA_963932145.1 Acanthosepion lycidas
AATGAAACAATAAAAATCAGGACGGCAGTGCTAAAAATGTAAATAGTATAAATAGTTACAATGCCTCATCTCAGAAATAGCGAGAAATAACAGTTTCCGTTTAAATTTCTGGGATGGGGAATTATCATTATTTACATTCAGACTATTGTCCTCATCGTTGTTGTTTTTATCACAACATTTAATCACTAGGCTAGGTCCTAAAATAGCCTGGTGGATTAAAACGTTGTTTCGTGAATTTAGTGACATAGTAACTGTGAGTTCAATCCCTGGGCCGGGCTGAGCATATTTGGACTCAGCGAACAATAACTGAGCAGTACTATAAATAAGACCTAAAGAAGATATGGCAGTGTATAGAATAGATTAAATAAAGGGTTCTGTGAGGAATTCCTTGTAGGTTAGCCTGATCTATATACATCTGATGAAGGACGGAGGGCATAACGGCCGAAACGTTGTGATAACAACAACAAAGATGAGGAGAGTAATTCGAACGTAAATAGTGTAAATAAAAAATAACAAGTATATAAATTTCACTCTTTCTTTCTGTCTTTTTCTTCTCCCTTCTCTCTCTTTTCTACTTTCTTTCTCCCTCTATTTCTCTCTTTAACTCTCTTTTACCTTCTTTTTTCTTATTTTTTCCCTTCTCTCACTTTGTTTCTCTCTTATTTTCCTTTTCTTTTTTTATATTTTTCCTTCTTTCCTTTTCCCTCCAAATACTTATATACGTAAGCAAAGGTGTGCAGCTACGCTGGCATGTCCGATTTAGAACTTCTCAAAGGTTACCTTGAAGTATGTACCTTGGCAGAGGAGAAGAGATATGGGGGGTATGTATCTGATCTTTTCTTTCAGGGTTGTTGCAAGTAGGCGATGCTGGCTCTTAAACTATTAAATTGTTTAGAAACCTGGGTGGGTATCTTGTCTGCACTCCCAGTCAATACGTCAGTTCTTGTCCAGTCAAAGAAAAAATGATATATACTACCATTCTGCTTATTTGATTATAAGAACGTTAGGCTTTTTTCCCCTAAAACTAAGAGTGTAGTATCTGTTAGAAATAGTTACGCTTTCTGGCCGAAAAATATACATAATTATATAAAGTGAGAAAGATTTGTCTAAAGTGAGTCAAAAAAGAAATATGCAATATTTTTGAAATTTTCTTTTTTTGATTAAATGAAGATAAAACGCACCCCAAAAGAAATTTGAGCAAAATATTGCGAATAATCGAACGTTTCAAGAGTTCGATTAACATTTGTTATGAAGACTGTTATATTCCGTGCTAAGGGAATAAATACTTAACACCAGGTGGATACTAGAAAAAAAGTTTACTGTACACAACAAGTACAATATGAAATACGGTACAGTTATACACACGGATCAATCTAGTAGTGAGTGCCACTAGTTGGAAGGTCGGACGTGCTTGCGTCGTCTCTCTCTCACTCTTCACACGTTTCCCCCCCCCGTCTCTCTTAGACAGTCGACTTTATAGGTACTTACTACCTATAGTGTAATCATTCATGGGGGTGACTGGTTATTCCATTATATCAAAGACAATATTTAGATTAAATTTGGTTAAAATATTTTCTTATTTGATGCCATAAAATTTCTCATCCGTCCGTAAAAATAGTACGGAAATCTGATGTAATTCTCCCTGAATTTGGTCCTGTGGCATAGTAATCTAAATTAATTAGATATAAATATTACTGTCTCTATTTCTTACATGAAGTATTGTAACTGTTTAAACTATTTACATTGTTCGGACTGTTGTCCTCATCTTTATTGTCATATTCACGACTTTTCGGCCTTTGTACGGCCCGGCTTTCTCTAGGATCTGTCTCTATTTCTTACATGAGGTATTGTAACTGTTTACACTATTTACATTGTTCGGACTGTTGTCCTCATCTTTATTGTCATATTCACGACTTTTCGGCCTTTGTACGGCCCGGCTTTCTCTAGGATCTGTCTCTATTTCTTACATGAGGTATTGTAACTGTTTACACTATTTACATTGTTCGGACTGTTGTCCTCATCTTTATTGTCATATTCACAATGTTTCGGCCGTTATAAGCCCTGGCCTTCTTTAGGATCTGTCTATATTTCTGAGATGAGGTATTGCAACTATTTAAATTGTTCGGACTGTTGTCCTCATCTTTATTGTTATATTCACGACGTTGTACGCTTCGGCCTTCTTCAGGAAATATTCGTTGGAATTTCGAATCGAACCCTTTATTTAGTCCACAGAGGTAAATTGTTGTAGTTTCACATACCTTTTCTAGATATCTCAGTTTTCAGTTATTTCTTTTTCGTAACTCAACTCTCCAAGTTTTTTGTTCATCTCTACTGTGGCCAGGTATTGAACTCATAACTCTTTGGGTCGTCACTTTTTGTATTACTTCACCCAACGCATTTATCCACTTTATATATGCATCTGTAGTAATGCTTTTTCCTTTTTTTTTTTAATTGGTATATGGAACTTTTTTCTTATTTTGTGAGTCATGGCGTATGAATCGAGTCAGAAGAGCGTAGAACTGGGTTGATGAGTTGTATTTTTAAATACTTCAAAGCCCACGCCAGGAGTAGACCATTTCCAAAATATGCTGGAAATATTTTTTCTTTACATCAGATTTTCTTTCGATTTGACTTGATCTTTGAAGTCAGAGAAAAGAAGAGCATAACCTAATAGACACATTCAATAGCGAATTGTTCAGCCAGTGGGGTTTCTCTTTAAAAAGAAAACCAACAATTTTACCAGCCCAGCTTCTTTTATTTAGGAATATGTATGATCATGACCTCTAGATTGCTTATTTATGCTGGTTGGGTACTTGGAGGTAATATGTATGTAAATAAGCTGTTTAACCATGGCCATGACCTCTAGATTGCTTATTTATGCTGGTTGGGTACTTGGAGGTAATATGTATGTAAATAAGCTGTTTAACCATGGCCATGACCTCTAGATTGCTTATTTATGCTGGTTGGGTACTTGGAGGTAGTGTGTGTGTGTAAATAGGCTGTTTATGGTCATGACCTCTAGATTGATTATATATATATATATATATATATATATATATATATATATATATATATATATATATATGAATGGGTAGGATAAAAAGTCTACATAAACTCACATAAACTTGCACGTACGTATAAATATATTTCTTCCTTAGGTGTTACAGTGTTCAATGAAATAGAGCTATAAGTGTATATTAGTGAATATACATACTATCAAGGAGGCACAGTGAAGTAGTGAATAGCGGCTCGGATTGAGGAATCGGAGAGCTGAGTTCAAATTCCAGTCGAATCCATTACATTCACTTACGTGCTAATACCCTTGAGAAAGGTATGAATCCTCTTCTTCTTCCTCCAGCTAAATAGCAGGACAGACTGGGTTCTATAGCCTTGGATGGCAACTGGTCTAGGAGAAGGATAACTCTGAATTTGGAGACGTTGTGGCACGTAGCGCACAAGGTCTCTGTATTCGGATCTTCAAAAAGTGTGGTTGGTTCTGCACAAAGCCTTCACCATGATAATCAAATCACATGTTCTGGTGTCTGGGCTGTCGGTTCCTAGGAACTGGGTTGCTTGACCCACATATGTCGAATACGACGGGAGAGTCAACCATACATAATATGCAACGTCGATAGCACGACTTAGTTTCATTCATATATATATATATATATATATATATATATATATATATATATATATATATATATATATATATATATATATATCGTCGGATTCACACACACATATAATAACGATATATATTTGAATATTTCAAGAACAGTATTAGGGAAATTGTACTTCAGGACTTCATGAGACTAAATTTGTTTTCTTGGTAGGACTACACACGTGCACGACAGAGGGGTGCCGGGAATTTAAGTTGTTTTTTTTTATCTAGCCGAATTCATTTAGAATCTTCTTTTTCTTTCCATCACTTTTGTAAGTCACAAATAGGGTTTTTTAATTCCACACTGATAATAGAAGATTTGCCGGGAATGGTGAAATGTTGTAAGAGCCAGAGCGTAAATTTACTGTAGATGACTTTGTGATTAAGGCACTCTCTAGACATTTACGTCATAGTGAATTGCACACACGCGCGTGCGCGCACACACACACACATATGTATATATATTAATTTATTTTGGAATAAAGTTTATTAGATTAAAGTTATAGACTTTTACTTAGTTTTTGTCATAACGTGGGTGTAGATAGCGTAGAAGGAATATCTAAAATCAAATTCCTACTACTCTACCAGTAACCACATAGTGACCAAAAAGACTAAATAAAATCCCATAGCTTCAGTCTAATCATCTTTTTTCTAAATAACAAAATTCGCATGTTGTTGCTGTGTTATTTAATTTCGGATTTTGCATGGGGCGCCCAGTAAGGATCAAACTTTATTTTTTTTTAGTTTTTTTAGTGTGTGGGCGATCATGGCTCTTCACAACCTCCCATCCTTTGTTGCTCATTTAAAAAAACAAATTGGTATAGTGTTTATCATTCCATGTCTTTATTACAATTTAGTCTTCAACTTCACTAACTAACTTGACCCCCTCCCCCAGGTTGATGCACCCACCTCATGATTAATGGCAGCGTCTTTTATAGGGATCGACAGAAGTGTGCGTTCAAAGCTGTTACGTGGCGTCAAATAAACGTTTTGATAATTTTATCCATTACTGATTTTTTTTTTTTCGAGTTAAAACGAAATCGCAGATAATGAAACCTGTCGAAATATTTTTAGTGCTAAATTAACGGCTCTTTGAAAGAGTCTTAATTCTGTTTTATGGAACGTTTGATGTTTGGCCATCCAACCAAATTAGTCGGCTGCAGTGTCGTTCTATTATTTTTATATTAGTTTGGTGCAAAACTAATATCGTTTTTGACGTATTTTTTAACGTCAAAAAACGATATTATTTTTCCACCAACCTAACACTAAACCAAAGGCAATAACGTTTTTCTTTCAGTCATACCGTTGCTTGTCAAATAGTCGTTTGGATAACTTAATCTTTCTGATACCAATGCCGTTATCACAAAATTATGGCCGATCTATTCCTTAACCTTCTTCAGGAGGAGACTCTCTTCGGAAAGAAAAGGATCCCTTTTTTAATGATTGGCCGAAATGCTTTTGGGACTAGAGGAAAATTCCTTTAGAATCAAAGAAAAGAATTCTGAACTGCTATCTAATAACTAATCACCTGTATAGCAGAGAATATTGGATGAATATTCACAGATGAAGAGACTTGAAGCGGCAGAAATGTAGTTCTACCCACGGATGCTAAGGACATCGTGGGCAGAATATATACAAAAAAATTAATTATCCCTGTAGTGTAGCAACAGACGACAAAAGGTGTGCTACAAATCCCATATTACTAGAAAATGTTGCCGCTCATAAAGCAATCAAAAACAGTTCTTAGCAGTGGACTTTTAAGTAACATCTAATCTCCTTCAAGTAATATCTAATCTCCTATAATAGCAGTGAATGTTGGACAATCTCCTCCCAGATGAAGAAAAGACTTGAAGCAATTTACCAATAAATGTTGGGTATACTTTAGCATAGACAAAACACGTGAGCAACCAGTAAATTTTAAGGTTTTAGTAATTTATAATCAGAAAAAGGCAGTTGAAATTTCTGTGATACATAACGATAAGAGAGGGCCTAGAGAAGTTGTCGGCAACATACGGCACGCGTGCCACATGCGGCACGCCAAGCAATTTATAATGGCACGCAGCCGCAAATGACATCATGAAGTCCGAACTCTTACAGCGCAAAGAAGATATTAACTGTTTCAATTTTAATATATACTAAAGTATATATACTATATATTGCTTTATAAAATATATTGTAGAACAGGTATATTGACTGTGACTTGTAAAAAAAAATATGTATGCTGTTGGCACACTGAATAATTTTAAAACCCTAAGTCGGCACATAGTCAGCAAAAGGTTGCCGACTCCTGGCCTAGAGAATTTAAAACTCACATGACAAATTAAAGGAAGAAGGGGCTGAGTAATCGAAACAATGTGTGGCTGCGCATGAACACAGTTGAGTGGTGAAGAGTTTGAAGACAGGAATTAAGACTATTTAAGACTGTTGTCCTCATCTTTATTGTCATATTAACGATGTTTCAGGTCTTGTGCGCACCGGCCTTGTTCAGGTGATATACACCGGAATTTCAAAGCGAATCCCTTATTTAGTCCACAGTGGTAGATTGTTCTCTTGATATCTCAGAGTAACTCAACTCTCCAAGTTCATTGTTTACCTCTACTGTGGCCAGGTATTGAATTCACAACTCTTTGGGTTAACTCACTGGATTACTTCAACCGGGCAGCAAAGTTTTTTGCAGCCATGTGTCCTTTTGGGGACATTATCGAATGAAGTTTTTAGACTTGATCTACTAAAGGGAAATAAGTGAAACTCGGATACCCAGAAAAGGCATGGCACGTGGAACTAGAATATTGAATTAAATAAAGGGTTCGGTTCGAAATTCCAACTTATATCACATAAAGAAGGCTGGAGTGTATAACGGCCGAAACGTCGTAAATATGACAATAAATATGAGGAAAACAGCCCGAACAATGTAAATATTTACAGTACCTCATCTCAGAAATATAGACAGATGATGAAGACAGGAAGTTGTGGAGAACCATGATCGCCTATATCCCGAAGAAGCATGACACATAAAAGAAGTCCAAACAATTTTGGAATGTTAACGACTCTACTTAAAAGCGTTAGTAACTTACTGACATTCACTTTGGTTCATGGCCACAAGTGTTAAGTTCCCAATGAGGATCGAACTTATTATTTAAGAGTCTTCTTTGCTCAATATAAGAGATAGGGCGTATATATATATATATATATATATATATATATATATATATATATATATATATATATATATATATATATATAATGTAAAGAGAGAGAGAGAGTACATAAGGGTAATTTTATGTGCGGTGTTGCTTCAAGATGTAGGCGATTATGGCCTTCAAAATCTTCCTGTCCCTTGTAGCTCTTAATAGATTTTGCCTTTTTGTTATTTTTACCAAACCATTTCTATCATCCATTTACTCAAACCCATCAAGTACGTTACGCGCTGTTTACCTCTGTCCCTCTGTCCCTCAATCTGTCCTGTGAGTATCAGATTTTTCAAGCCCTCCTTCCTCATTAAGTGCCCCAGAAATTTAAGCTGTCTCTTTCTGATGTTAAGTGTTTCCCTTTTGTTTCAATCCTCTCTAAAACCTTGTCGTTGTTCACATATTTGGTCCATGGTATCCTCAGCATCTTTCTGTAGAACAACATTTCTGTTGCTTCAATTCTCTTTCTCATCTTCGAGGAGATTGTCCAGCATTCGCTGCCATACGGGAGGACAAATATCACGTAGCAGTTCACTACCCTCTTCTTTGTTTCTAACGAAGATTTTCTGTCTCTTAATACTCTACTTAGCTTTTGGAAAGCATCTTTGGCTATCTCAATACGTCTTTGGATCTCAGTGTCACAGTTTCCGTCATCTGTTAGAACACTTCTCACTTTTTGTACTTGCTTGATTTTAGTATCTCCCTTATTTGTAATTTTCATTTTGGGCTCATTCTTTTTTTTGATGACCATCCATCCAGTAGTAATCATCTGAAATCCCATTTTGCTAATCATTCGATAACGTTTAGGCGTTTTTCTTAAAATTATAGACAATAACGTTGCCATATTTTCATTCTCCATTAATAAAGCGTTTTTGTTTGAATTTTTTTTCCCATCAAAATATAATCAACACTTCGATGGAACATTAACGAAATACCGGATATTTTCGTCTGGTTTTAATAAATTCATTTTTCCATGGAAAATTCCAGAGATGTGATGCCGGAAATGCGAAACTGACCTTTAAGGCAAAAATGGACTTTTACTCGAGTTTGGATCAATATAAGAAAATACGGAAATACTTGTGACCTGAAATTGAAAATAAATTGCCAGATTACTAAGGATAGAATAAAGAGTTTTTCTTCCCGGCATGCATCACTAAGATAAAAGCATTAATGGGTGTTTGTTTTCCTTCTCGTATTTTCCTCAGGCAAACGAAAAGGAAAAAAAACAAAACAATGTTTAATACACAATCCCCAAGTTTTCTTTAAATGTGACGTCTTTCATTACTTTTTTTATGCAACCATTTGAACATCTCAGAAACCAGTTCCGGAGCCTTGATATAGTCTAACAATCTGCACATACGTGAACAGATACTCGCCCGTGGAGTTACTCAGTTGTCAGAGTCGCATTTGAATGAGTTTGTCTACTGTGTGACCTACACAATTCCAATGACCGAGTATGTAGATCTTTGTGGGCTTCATACGGTGGTCTTTGGTAAAGCATCGCATCACCCTGGACTGTCAGCCACCACCTCGTAACACCCCGGTACAGATTTGGCTACTCACAAGTTTTTCTTGAAATTTGAAGATTCAGGATGATCTTCAAAATGCCAGTTTACAGCTGTTTTTGTCACGTAGTAATAACAAATTGTGATACAATTTAATTTTTGCATACAATTTTTAACCATAACTTGAAGAAGACAGACATGCCGTCGAAATATTGTTGAACATTGTTAAACACTATCTTTTCTTTATTATTTTTAGCGCTCTCCTCTTAATTGTCGAAAAGTATTGGAAAAGTTACGTCAATCGTTTTCTTTATTATTATTATTATTATTATTATTATTATTATTATTATTATTATTATTTGATTTCTGTTGTATACACATTTCCTTTCGGGTCCTAACCAAAGACTTAACTTCAGAAATGGTTTCACGGCAATTTCCACTGATCATTTTTGTAAAAACTAAAAAACAAGACCACGCACTTTTTAAGTAGATTATTATTATTATTATTATTATTATTATTATTATTATTATTATTATTATTATTATTTTCTTTGATTTCTGTTGTCTACACATTTTCTGGGTCCCAACCAGAGACCTAAGGTCAAAAATGGCCTCATGACATTTACCACTGATCTTTTTTTTTTAAAGTATTATTATAATTATTATTATTATTTAGATTGCTTTTATTATTTAAAAAAAATGTGCGTATTGAAAAGTTGGCAAAGCTTAACCTTCAGACTGGAAGGTTAAAACTTGCCGTGGAAGACAAAGTTTAACCTTCGGAAACCTTTAAAAAAAAAAACAAGAAACGGCGTGTTAAACTTTGCCGAAGAGTTTTTGGTTTCTACTAAAAATGGATACATTAGCATGTTTTGGATTTAAAATATTTCTGTCGTTATTTACATGGTTTTTAATATAGTCTTTTTCGGTTTGTGAATATTTACAAATTGAGTATTTATCCGAGGTTAATGGAAAGTGAATTTGACACAATAAACTTAATTAAATTGTAATAACGACCAGAATGGCTCTGTGACCATTCAGACTAATAGCAGATGTCGGACGCTCCTGCTGGTTAAAAAATACTGGCACCGTGTGATGATATTCCAACTTTCAGATGTTAAGTCTTTGATTTAATCCTTCAAAAACAAGATATTATGGGTCAGAAACTCTCATTAACGCACCCCACTCTATTGTTCGTCAAGTATCGCAGTTATGGACGCGAATCCCTCTGTGCCAAACAGGATGACGAATTCTTTCTTCGTCATCGTCGCCGGTAAACAAATTCATTGATGTCTCTAACGATTGTTTTCGATGTCAGAATTTGGCTGCTTTGTGAGTTTTTCGTCACTATCATTTTTTTCTTTATAATTCATGGAATTCTTCAAACGATTTTGTTGGCATACAATAAATAAAGGATTTAAAAAGATTAAAGTCTTTTCTAAACATCAAATGATTGATTTATTAAAAAAGGTGTATACCCCCTATATATATATATATATATATATATATATATATATATATATATATATATATATATATATATATGATTCGAGAGATCCAAATTTGAAATATGCATTTGTTAAATAGGGTAATGGAACTACACATGACTGTGAAAATCATGTGTGTCTTCTAAAAATTTCACCCCTAAACAGTGGTTTTTCTCTTACATTGAGGGTTAAGGGCGCAGGTTCGAACCCTGCCAGAAGGAATATTTTCTTTATTAAGACTATTAGATGCACAAGCCGGTAAATAATATATATATATATATATATATATATATATATATATATATACTAGCTTAACCCCTAAACTACAGGAGAACTTAAAACTGATCGCAGCATTGCATTAGTATTTAATAAAAAAATAAAAACGGGTATTGAAAGCGGTCAGCCGATGCAATATGTGGTGGAGGGAGATATCAAAAACTTTAGAAAAATATATTAACATAAAGACATATATACATAAACACACCCACACACACACATATAAAACATATATATACGCATATACACACACCAATATACACATATATACACATACACATACATATACGCATATAAAAAAGAAAAGGAAGAGAAAATAATGAAGAATAAATTAACTGATTGAAAATAAAGAAAATAAAATGATTGAATATGCAATATAAAATAAAATATACAATATATATATATATATATATATATATATATATGCACGCATGTATGCATATACATCTGCAACTATACAAATATAAAAGTATGAAACATACAAAAAATCAACATCTTAAATGATTTATATTCATATTTATAGCCACCAAATATACACATATATAGATACGCACAACTTACACACACCCATATATATTCAAAATCATATATACATATACCCATATGTAAGCAAATATATGGATATAGAACCGACAGTATAAAGAAAAATATACGGAAAAAACAAACAAAAATCCTTATATGCAATTATGCTGTTTAATGTTAATATAATGTCAACATCGGACGTTTCGGTCTAATAAACCATCTTCAGGACATATTCATAAAATATAATTAACATTATCAATTCAACATGACAAATATGATAATGTTAATTATATTTTATGAATATGTCCTGAAGATGGTTTATTAGACCGAAACGTCCGACGTTGACATTATATTAACATTAAACAGCATAATTGCATATAAGGATTTTTGTTTGTTTTTTCCGTATATTTTTCTTCATATACCCATATATATATATATATATATATACCTATATATATATATTAAATAGATTATTAAAAAGACTACGAATTTTATACCTATTAAATTAAAAATTATCAAAAGGCATAAACACTTGATGTCTGTTAAAGTCAAAAACTTGAAACTCAGTCGAATTTTGCTGTATTTTTTATATTTACAACAATCACTTTTGCGCTAATTATTCGCATTTAAAATAAAATAACAGTAAATTTAATAATAGATATAAAGAGTTTATTTGTTTTAATAAGACATGTTTGAAAGAAACTGCTGTCCAAATATACTGAATAATATATTAATAATAATAATAATAATAATAATAATAATAATAATAAATGTATATTTGTTCCACTCAGTGACATATAAAATAGGCTCCACTTAATCTCGATCCGTATACTTGACCTTTCTTTACAACCGACAATCTATGTAACCCGCTTGTCACTCAAAATGTCTGTCGGTAAATGCTGCTTCGGCCCTTTTCGCATAAACGCAAACAAATATTTCCAAAATTGATAACGGATGACTATTTTTCTGCTCGTCCCATTGAGGTAGAAATATGTTAAAAAATGTCTGACTGATGGACAAAAATCATAGATTCCCCAATTTTGCTATCTTCATTGATTCATCTGTCAACACAATGTCCTTTTACAAACACTGAATCCGTCATTCAATTGATATTTACTCTAACCTCCCCCTTCTCTCTTACTCGCTGTATATCTTCTCTGTACCTCCACTCTAATACTCTTTCTACTTCCTCCCTCCCCTCCTATATGCTCTCTCTCTCTCCTCCTCCTCCCCCTCTTCTTCTTCTTCTGTGATTTTCTCAAGATTTTCTAATTGTATCGATGAAGAATTGAATTGTTTATCCGAAAGATTAAATTTTGTCCCCAAACTCTCTGAGAACTAATTATAAATGACTATTATTTACTTATCCATGGACCAAGTAAATGCTTATAGACTCAAATATAAACGAGACATATTTACCCGTCCTCGTAAAGTAAATGCTTAAAGTGCCGTAGGTGAATGGTCCGAAATCAGTGAGGTCCACAACACCGTGCCGGGTTCTATTCTTGTGTTTGTTCGAACCATTGTATTAAGCTCGAAGAGTCCATTATTTTCTGTCGCGACTCGAGGTAAGAGGTGGGGTGCCTTTCTTCGAAACGACATGAGACTTTACCATTGTTACCCCCTTCTAGCTTTTGCAAGGCAACAGGCTGGTTTGAATTCAGAGTTTCCTTCACGTAGACTGGTCGCCACTCAAGGCTATAGGACACTGTCTGACCTATTTTATACATAGGTGGGGCGGAGAGAAGAGATGGATTCATAACTTTACCAAGGGTATCAGCACGTAAGCGAATGTAATGAACTCGACTGGAATTCGAACTCGGCTCTCTGATTCCTTAATCCTAACCGCTAACCATACAATTATGTGTCGCAAATATAATCGACCAATATTTATCTATCCTGAACAAAGCCAAAGGTTTATATGGATTTTCTAGCTTAGATGTGGAACAAGACCGAAAATAGGGGGCACCCGGTAAGGATCGAACTCACAACTCAATCGTAATTGTTCGAGACAAGCTTGCTAACCGTTATACTGCCTCGAGGTGCCCAGCCAAAGATTCAAATATAAACGACCAATATTTACTTATCTCTGAACCAAGTAAATGCTTATAGACTCCAATATAAATATCTAATATTTACCTACCCCCCCGAATCAAATAGATATTTATAGGCTCAAATATAAACGATCGATATTTGCTGATCTCTGAACCAAGCAAATGCTTATACGCTTACACGCAATAGAAGAAAGATTGATTTCGATATCAAATAACAGAAGTTTTATCGTATCATGTAAATAAAAACCTATCTAATACTTAAAAAACTCAAATTGTAATTTATCCCAAAATGCATCTCAAGCTCATGAATGAATGCAAAATTACTTTATATTCCATTTTCTCTTATAGAATATAAAATCAAAGCTTTGATACAGCAGAGGAAATGGACTAAAAATAAACCCGTTCTGACCTGGCATTGCAAAGTGGAATGTCCAAATGTTGATGTAAATTAATGAAAGTTAATTTACTTAAAAATAACCGTTTATTATACACGGATAAACTTTTCAATTCCTTCGTATATAATATCAGTTTTACTAACATGTATTATTCGCAGCGTATTAACTGATAATAAAATATTGAAAATTACACGGTATGTAATTCGATTTGTGTTTTCAATACGATATTGATAATCGATCACTTTGCAATAATCAATCATCAAAAACTGTGTCATGTACAATAACTCTCCCACCAAAAGAAAAAAAAAATGATTTCAAAGTCGATTAAGAAAAAAAAAAGCTTTTCCTTTTCATTTGAGGGTCAGTTTGATAAAAATGCACAAATCATCGTGACAGGAATGTTAACCGTTTTTTTTCTTATTGTCTCTCTCTCTCTCTCTCTCTCTCTCTCTCTCCCTCTCTCTCTCTCTCTCCTTATTGATTTCTTGACAATTCCGTTGTTTCCTTTCTGACTCACCAAAATAAAAAAAGAATTCGACAAATAATGATTGATCCCAGTTGGGGAGATAGTGACGCTCGGCGCCATAAAACTCAATTAGTATTTTATTGACGTTTTCAATATGGCATCGGATAGTTGTGGGGTTAGGGTGGGGCATATCTTTGGTACGCTTCAACACTTTTTGTTGTTGTTGTTTTACAATTTTTATGTTTTTTTTTTGTATCAAGGAGTTTCATGTAGTTTTATAAATATTTTCCTCGAACAATGCCCTAAAATTAAATTCTTCTAAGAATTTTGAACAGGAAGTCCCTTTGCCTGACGTATAGTTCGCTATTAGATAATAGAAGAACATCTAGACAGGTTAAAATTTCTTACAAAGTTAAATGACCATTTTTCACGGTTCTATACGGCTTTTGGACATGTAGCACGGGCCTTGTTTGCTTTTAAGTAGGTACTGCCACTGATCGGTAAAAAAAGAGCATATCATGATGAAAAAATAGCCCAAACTTAATGAAAACAAAGTTTTACCGTTCAAATCTTTATATTATTATTAAGAGGCAAGACGAAAGGATTTTTTGACTAATACTTAAGACGTTCGAAATTTTGGTTAAAAATCTCGTTTTCCTTGCGTCAGAGGGTGTGGGGAGACCCGTAACTTCGTATAAGAAATTTTAGCGTCTTTTTGTGGTGAAAAACACATTGATTTGGAAATTTTTGCAAAAATCAAATAATTGTTGGATTTTAATGAAACTTTCAGGACTTATTCACAAATGAATGATATCATTTTAGAAATTTTTTTTTTAAATAATAGTAAAAATATATATTTTTTAAATCTGTTAGCTCCACTTATTTAATTTTCTAACTCCCTTTTACGTTCTGATTATTACAAAGACCTTCTATGAAAAAATAATTGAACCCCCAGTTTGATGGATATGCCTCAAAGTTAACAGCACACGTAAAAGGTATGAACTGCAGACAGCCTAAATGTAGCTCCGTTCTGGGTCTCCCTGTTGTGTTCTTTGGCGCTAACAAATCGGAAAAGATGGAGGCTGGAACGGAATTGGTGCATTAACTATGCAAGGTTTTGATGTAGGATGTGGGACTCGACTTTGCATTAAGCTCAAGGGGATATTTATTGAATTCAGGATCGTGACTAGAAAATCAAGATGAGAATAAAGCGATTGGTCAACTCTAAGAGGAAAATAAATGAACGAAGATTCTGCCAAAGAAACAAGAATACTGAACAAATATACGTTTAGATATATTTCCGTAAGCAATGCCATCTTTATTTAATTACTTGTTTGTTAATTAATTAATTCTTTAAATGATGGAATTAAAGAAAATTTAACCCAATAAACCTTTTCTTGCTTCTTTTTCTGTTCTGTTCTGTTCTTTCTTTCTTTCTTTCATCTTTTTCCAGTTTCTTTATTTATTTATTCATCTTTCGCTGTCGTTTTTTGTTTCTTTCTTCTTTTTTCTCTTTTTCTTTTCTTTTCATCTTTCTTTCTTTCATCTTTTCATTTTTTCTCTTTCTTTTTCCTTTTTCTATTTCGTTTTTGTTTCTTTTTTCTCTTTTTCTTTTCTTCTTTCTTTCTTTCATCTGTTATCTTTTCTTATTTCTTTCTTTATCGCTTTTGTTTTTTGTTTCTTTCTTTTTGCTCTTTGTATTTGTTTTTTCGTTGTTTCTTTTTTTCTTTCTTTCTTTCTTCATTTTGTTCGTGTTTTCCTTTTTCTGTTTTTTTTCCTTTCTTTTGTTCCTTTCCCCTTTTCGATTTCTTTCTTCTTTTTGCCCTTTCTTCCTTTTTTTCTGTTTATTTATTTATTTATGCTCTTTTTCATTTCTTTTCTCTTTCCTTCTTTCTTTTTTGCACTTTTCCTTTTTTCTGCTTCTTTCTTTCTTCTTTTTTCTCTTTTTCGTTTTCTTTATTTTTTTCTTTCTCTTTTTTTCTCTTTCTTTCTTTCTGCCTAAAACCCCAGTAAACAACAATTCCCTACCCTAACAGACACACATTTCTTCATTAGCACTTTCTACCTGAATGTCCAAGTGTCAATAGTGATCAAGCGACTGAGTATGATGGCAACGGATATAAGTAAGAGACAGAGAGATGCATAAGGTGGTCTCGTAAGACATGTACGAGACTAATTAAAAGCTACCCACCACCATCACCGCCACCACCAACAACAACAACACTGTAGAGATAGCTTCGTATCTCCCTCCATCTTTGTTATTGATTGGCAGAAGAATTACACAGTTCTTCAATTATAACTTCTTGCTCTTCTGCTTTCCTCCAATTTCTCCCTCACTCTTTCTGTCAGTGCTTGTTTTTCTCTGCCATGTACCCTTTTTTACGCGCCTTTTGTTATTCGTTGAATTCAAAATGGCGGGGGTACCACATTTTTACGAGACATTGTCACACAAAATTGATTGTTAAATTTTACAAAAGAAATGAGCCATAGCGTCAAATGAAACGATATGTGATGACTTTTTTTCTTTCACATAAAGTATCAAATTATTCTCGTATTCCTTAAGCAGGGAAATAAATAAAGAACGAATTCTGAAAGAAAAAAAAAAATTATTTTCTGTTCCTTCTTTTTTTTTTATCTTTCAATTTTCTTTTTTCTGAAAGAAAGATATCAACTGTTTTTGCTCAATTTCTAAAAACATGTCTTATTTCCATAATTCTATGGTAAACGCAAAATACGTTTTAATTCAAATTTAATTATAATTACACTTAAAATATTCACCGTTAATTAATAGTTAATTTCATTTAAACTCGATTCTTATATTCTTTTATTGTGCAACCTCAAAATTCCGTCTGCTTTTTTTTACATTAGAAGCATTTAGTGTTGATTACCGTCATTCAAAAAGATTACTTCTAATTGTATCGTGACACTTATCATCGTGCAGGTATTTACATTGTCAAAATTATCAGATCTTTTTTTTTATTGTTTTTGTTTTAGGATTCTAACATTGAAAAGAGAAGAATGTTTTCAGTATATGCTTTTTCTATTATAAGAAAAGCAACTATTCGATTCATGTGCAAAGAAAAAGTTTATGCAATTTATGGAGAAGGTATTGAGAAAGATTGATTATATCAAAAGGGGTTTGTTAACGTTGGAGATTTCTCATTTGAAGACTCATTAGAGTCGAGTAGACCAGATGAGGTTGACAGCGATCAAATCAAGATATTACTCGAAAATGGTCAACGGGAGAAAGTCAACATACTCAGAATAAACAAATCAAACGCTGGAAATATTTGTACCAGTTTGTTTACATTGGTTGATTTAATATGTGACTTCAACATTAGCGAAAAACCTACTGGACCGTATTTCTGAGAGCGATTTGCTATTTAAGCGCAAAATGAATTTAAAATGAAATAATTAGTGATGAGCGATGAAGAGTGGATAGTTTACAACAATGAAGAACATAAGAAATCGCAGGGTAGGCGAAACAATCCCCTATTAAGAGTACCAAAAGCCAGTCTTAATCCCAAAAAGCTGATGCTGTGATGATATGGGGTAATTGAAAGCGGTTGATTCGAGCAAATAATGTTTCCAAATAGACCCAGTGAATACAACAGTCTACGAAAAACGTTCATAATTCGGTACTGCGATGTTTTCAAGGTCGAATATATAATAGCTGATTTTAAGGCAGATTTTTTTACGCTGAATCCAAGAATCATACTCAATTTTTACTAATCATATCAAATCTTTAAGATACAAGCTCTTACTTGAAATGTATAGAAGAGTATTGTAACTCTATTTATTTTCTTGTTCAATTAAACAAATAATGCTAATTTTAGGGCTGATATATTCTCAGAAAGCTGACATTGTAAACTAAACAATACACAAAAAAGCTATTCATGGATGAAAGGCCTTCTTAAGTACTTCCTCCTGTGCTCGGCAGCCACCGCATCCTGTTTCAAGCACCAGCGAGGAAGTTTACACTCCGTTGGCCTTGGTAGCACTCTTCCATAATGCGAACGTCTTGGTGAAAGCACTCACCCTGATCTTCACTCAAATCTCTTCTTTGGAAAATAGTTCAATCTGACCACAGAAAGTGCAGTTTGACTAACATTCGTGCCCCGAGTTGGCGGAAACTCTTCTCTAGCTCTTCAATTTCCTTCTCGTATTCCACACTTCCGGTTGCTTCCCAGGATGCATGTAACTACTGACTTCAGTGACTGCCTGGCGGACAGTTCAGCTTCGCTCAGTGCTTCGTCAAACATTGGGTCCTTCATGAGTTCTCTTATTTGAGGGTCGTCACATATACGAGACTTGTGTTTCTCCATTCTTATCGGGGGAACTTTTCCTGGAGGAAATCAAGCCCACTTCCTTCCCTGTCCATTTCCTTTACAAAGTTCTTCATTACTCCTAACTTCATATGTAGGCGTGGAAACAGTATTTTGTTCGGGTCAACGAGAGTATGAGACATGTTTTAACCTTTACCTTAACGACCACTCTTCACTGACATAATGTTGGCCGTCAGCCCAGCTGTCCCAGGGACACAGAAAACAAGGATACTTTGTGTAACCACCTTGGAGCTCTAGGACCAGTGCAATCACCTTAAGATTTCCACAGATAAACCATTTGTGCCCCTGCTAGTTAACAGCAGACAACAAATGATCCATACTGTTGTGAGTTTCTTTCATTTGTACTGAATAACCAAATAGGGATAGTTGAACAACTATTCCCATTGTGTAGAAGAACTGCTTTGGGATTTCTGCTGGATGAGTCAATAAAAGACTCCATTCCGTATCATCATACTCTAACCCCAATGATTTGATCAATCCAGCAATGTTGTTGCAATAAACCAATGACGACTTATCCTGGAACGTGAAAAACTGTCTTAATTCTCTCTCGCGGTCTCGATGATAGTAGAACATTGTTCCTGGTGCCAACAGATGTTTCTCTTTGAGATGTGAACCCAGCAGCTGAGCAGACTCCTTTGAAAGGTTCAGGTCTCGTGTCAGATCGTTGAGTTCTGCTTGTGTCAAGGCTACTGGCTGGTCATCATCTTCTGGCTTGTATGCGCCATCCGCAACTACAACAGTCATGTCACTATGTTCGGAATCAGAGCTATATTCCATGTTACCATCTGGTTCAGGTACATGAAGGTCTGGGACATGAGGGATTGGTCTTATGGCAGAAGGAACATCCGGGTATTGGACATGGTGCTTGTTCTTGCGATTTATTCCTTTTAGATTTATCATGCAGAAATAGCATTCCGTAATGTGATTTTTCCTTCCCTCCAGACCATTGGAATGGCAAATGGCATACTCTTCCTTTTACCATTCCTCTAATCCCTCAAGTTCTCCACACATGTTTTACAGCAAAAGTGGGGAGTGAATGGCTTATCCTGATCCCCTAGTTTGACTCCAAAGTAATCGAGACATGCCTTCTTCACAAAATCAGTGATTTTTGCTTGACGGTTAGGAAGAACCACATCACCACAGATATAACAGAAGGTGCCAGGATTATTATTATACTTGCTATCCATTCTTAGAGGAATACAAATGTCAAGCTGAAAAGAGAAAAATAAATCAGCACTCAGCTCGTCGTTGACACTTGACATAGTTCATTAAAATGATTTTAAAATGAGGGATAAGCTCGCCCCCTCTAGGTATTGGGTGTTAGTGAATAGGGTGTTATACTGTAGTTAGGTACACATACAATATTATATGCTATACTAAACATCAGGCACCCACGATCAGCTGGGACAAGTAGAATCCACAGGCTTTTGAATAAGTGTTATTATTGTGTACAACTTGTTGTGAAGTATTCAAGCCCATTTTAAGAACCAGACCTGACCAAACACAATGAATGTTATTTTAAAATTCAGCATTAAATGACGATCATATACCACTTTATAAAACTTTGACCTTTGGAAAAAATTTTTAACGCAGGTCAGTGTAATTAATTGATAGGAAAGGGTAACGTTTGAGTGAGATTTACATTTGTGATAAGTTAAAAAAATACCCTATTCATCTAGGAATAGTATTTATTCCTGTTTTCGCAGATAGGTTTTCATAAAACGGAATTCTCTGGAAGACCGCAAAAAGAATTCTTCGCTAAGATTCTTTTCTTCTCAGAATTGTGAAATTGCCTAAAAGATTGCAGAAGTTTATGGAATATGACCAATCAAGATCAGTGAAGTGCATGGTTCAATAATATAATTTGAGTTAGTTGCGTGATGCTTCTTTATTTCTACTATTGTTCACCCAATACAAGGCCCAAGAGCCACTCAAGGTTAAGGCTTACTAAATGGGATTATTGCAAGAGCGTACAAAGTTGGAGCAAGAAGTGCATAAATATGAGGATATGTCGGATATATAATGGTTGATCCTTGACTTGAAGAGGTTAAGATCGTAGTGATCAGAGGGGAAAGCATCCTCTCAAAAATCTGTTCCCAAAAGGAACAGTTCTGAGGAAGATGCTAACTGAGTGTAACTTTCTCCTTACCAAAGGAATATGAAGTGAATTGATCGACTCAGTGTACGTGGACTGACGGGTCCTAGCTGTCAATGTCTGAACTGGGGAAAGTAAGAAATATAGTTCGCCTGAACAACTGCCATGAAAACAGAGATAAAGTTGCGAAAGGCTAGAAACCATTGCTTTTGTGGGTAAAAGGTTGTAGGATAGAAAATAATTCATCGCCCACAAGGTCGTGTAAATTCTTTTGAACTCTGTCAAGGCTAGAAAGTGAGGATTGAGCAACCTTAACCCATCAATACTCCATTTTTAGTCTGATATAGCCTTTGTAAAGATAAAGCATAGCAGGAGGAGTCTGGTAGTTTTTGATATGATGCTCGGATTCGATCATTTTCACAGCATCTTTAGCGATGGATTGTATAGATGAGTTTCTCTTGCGAATATTTTCAAAACTGGTAAGTTCTTCGTACTTGAAAGATTAGCGCAACACAATATTACTACACCTATTATTCTCAATTTCGACTTGTGCCATATTAGCTTAAGCTTATTAAATATCAAGTCATGATTCATAATGCTATAAAAAAACCTTCCGTGCGTGGCGCATCACAATCTTTCTATATCTATTTTGCCTAATTTAGTCTTGACTTGTTCTTAGTTATTCTTTGTGTCGCGTCCCTTCAAGACATGGGCGACCATGGCTATACACAACTTCCTATATCTTGCTGTTCTTATTGAAAAACTAAAAGAATGCTGACTGTTATGGTTATTCTCACTTGCAAGCTTGGCGCAACACGATTATCTTATCCCACGTTTTTCCCATATTACTTTGTACTTATTTAAACTTAATAAATATCTGATCAGAGGCTACAATAACAATGGCTTTCGAAATCAGGCTGATAACAATCTCTTTACCTTTAGTGTACCTTATTTGACGGCATATAAGACACGTGGCTGTGTGGTTAGAACGTTCGCTTTCTGACCCGGGTTCGAATCTCACCATGGTCGATTTGTCAAGAAGGTGACTTTTTGATATTATCGGTTTGGAGGAGGAGGCGATCCCATCGTGCGGCACCTTTGGAAAGTGCTTGAAAATCATACCACGGGTTGACCCAAGCCTTGTAAGTAAAATTGGGTAGACGGAACCCTTGGGAGCTGTCGGTAGTTGTGCTAGCACGAAGTCACAAGTCATCGTGACCTAGGGTTTGAGTGTGCTAACCTTGTTCAGACTGTTGATCACGCTAGATAACGCGCGCTCTCTCAGGAACTGTGACTAAGGTCCGCTTAGCATATTTGCTGTATAATCCACAGGGAGATTCTGTAGATGTTGAATAAGCAAATGTGTCTCAGCGGGCGTCTGCAATGGGGATTAGCCAGCCGTCCCAGTAGACTAGCAACCTCGGATACTGTGCCATTTTATTTAATAAGAGAATACCCTCTTTATATTTAAGATGACGGTATAATGCAGTTAGGTTTGATACAGATGCTGGTAAATCTACATCTGGATAAACACACAAGATCAGTCAGTTTAGTTATGTGCCATAGACTTAGGCAATCATGTATCATTCGATACATGACTGATAAAGCAGTTTTTTCCCGCAGTAGGTTGCCATTTCTTTCTGCGGTACACCAGTTGCCATCCAAGGCTATAGAACCCATAGTTGGGAGGAGAAGAGGATTCATACCTTTTCCAAGTGTATTAGCACGTAAGTGAATGTATTGGATTCGACTGGAATTCGAACTCGGCTCTCCGATTCCTCAATCCGAGCGACTATTCATTACTCTACCGTCCCTTTTCCATAAAAATCGGGAGGATATTTGAGCCATTTTGGGAGTAAAAGAAAAGATTTCAATTATACCATCAGAATTTATGACTGAATTTATATGACAAGCTGCTGTTCTGACAATTCATTCGAACCAATATCCTTATCTTTGTTATTTTTATCTCAGAAAATTGAACCTCCCGTGATCGATAATTTTTTCCTTGATCATGTTGTCGCATTTTGTCGGTTATATGTAACATGTCAAAAATTTGGTGCATACTGTGCATTATTGTGTATTATTTCCTTAATATTTTATTGATTGCATAATAAACAAGGTCAAAAGAATTTTAAAAAAGTTATTTTTTAATAATAAAATTATACAAATACTTTATGGATTAGAAAAAAATGTCTTTGAATTCTTTGCATTGTTTCTCTATTACAGGCTCTTGTTGATTGCTCGACTTTCTTTTTCATCTTCCCAATATAACCACACAATCCTTTGCTTGTTTCTTTCCCATAACCTCTCCTACATCTCTCTCCTCTCTCTCCTCTCTCTCTGTCTCTGTCTTTCTCTCTCTCTCTCTCTCTCTCTCCCACTCACTCATTCACTCACACGCACATTCTGTATTTTCTCCTCATTCCTTTCTCTATGTTTACCCTCTTTTCTTGAATTATTTTTCCAGTTTCATTCTTGTATTCCCGGCATTTAAGCTTTGAAACAATGAATATCAGTCAGAATATCATTTTCTAACGAAAATAATAAAACTTTCATTCGCATTTCTGCTTTTATATCGACCCACAATTCCCCGTCGTCATTTTAATTACAATTACGATACTGGTTTATTTGAGAAAGTCCATTCGAAAGGTACTCTTTTCATACAACCGACGGCGTAAAAGATTCACCTACGCGTACAAAAAAAGTTCCTTCTTAATTAAAAAAATCATGATTTTTGTGTACACACACACACACACACACACACGTGCGTGCGTGTGCGTGTGTGAAAGCTTTTTTTGTGCTTTGTTCAATCCACTAAATTTTATCTTGCTGGTTGATCGAGCTACAACCCATGGTGATAATCTAGAAAGATATTGTCATTCGGAGATCTCTCCCGGGCAGCAGATCATCTGTTATCAGTGGGCGTCGGTTTTTCGCCCAGGCGGGGAAATTTAATGAATATCCGTAAGGAATTTACATCCTTTTCTACGTGAAACAATTCTTTTCTTTTCTTTTTTTTTATGACGGGTTCAGCAATAATTACCTATTCACGGACATTTCACGCATCGCTGGTGTTTGAAATGTGAAGCACCCGGCGATAAATATTCATCACGAGTTATCAATGAACAGCTTTAGAAAAACCAAAATAATCACGGATTTGTGCTATGGTTTCGAATGTCTCCTCCTCTCTCTTGATATATGCATAGACTAAGTAACACCGCCAACCGTTCCTGGGTATGACGATAAACTACATCAGGCAGCAAGATCTCTGATCGGGAGATTGGAGGTTTTGAGGAGCGTGGAAACAACTCTTAACTGCTTTTGTTCCCAGGTTTACCATGACCCGGGGTGGTAGCACCTGTTAGGGTCCCAGCTATGAGCAAATAGTGACCCCCCCAACAAAAATCAACAGTATTTTTTATAAAATAAGCAACAATTCATTTTTATAGCAAAATGACAATCACTGCAACACTAAAAAGAAAAATAGAAAAATGCATTTTATAGTAAAATTACCAACAATAAATTTTATGATTTACAAAATATATATAAAAAATATACCTTTTACTCTGAAAGTATAAAATTACGTACAAAATATTTAGATTTCGGCATTAAATAACCCAGAGACGTTGATATGGGACGAAACAAAATCCTACTCCCTTTGATATAAAATGGCTTCTCTAACAAAGATAATTTTAAAAATTTATCGAAAATGAGATACTTTATTGTCTGGTGCAATGAATTCAAAAGATGTCTGAAGTGTCTATCGAGATACGGAATATTAGAATTATACCATTATTAGAAAATTAAAATACAATAATCAAATCCAACTATTGAATCAGAGGAATGAATTAGTGTTAAAATGTCGAAATAAAAACAAATTCAAATTTCCATAATATAGGTTTAACTTTATTAGTTACTATATTTCCATAATATTTGCTCCCCTCTGACTCTTCAAATGTTAAAAATATAACTACTTCTAATTTCTGTCTCCCCCTCAATACGTCTTTACACTATATTTATAATTTATAAACTTTCCCCTACACTAAGATCTCCCCAAATCTCTTTCCATTAATCCATTAAAAAGGGGTTTAAAAGTAACTTTAAAATATATAGATAAAAGGATGTAAGATTTTTTTATCTGCATATTTCAAAGTTATTTTTAAACCCCTTTTTATTTCTCTTTTAATTTTAAATTAATATTTCAGCCTTCATATAATTCCAAATTAATGTCATAAGGTTAATATTCGGGTTTAATTTTATATAACTTCTTTCCTTTATGATAAATACATTCCACCTTCCCCTGACTTGTCTCCTGCCTTTCGTCTGCCTGAAACATTGAAATGGATAAATTCTGTATTAGTTTTTTTACCGTTTTTTTGTTTTTGTTTTTTTTTGTTTTTGTTTTTTAGCGTTCACTGTTAAAATTCTATTTCTGACACGAACTCAGTTCACGTGGGGATTGATGAGACAGACGACCGCTGTTTTCGTCTACCATAAGAGGTGATTTCGAATTTTAGCATTCATTAATTATTTGCTCTGTAATAATAAATACATTGAGCTCTTTTTGTGGATCAGTTTTAATATTTTATATTGCTAGGATCCTCTGGGATTATACAGGGTGTCCATAAAGTCTGTATGCAATTTAAAATACTTAAGTATTTTAAATTGCACACAGACTTTATGGACACCCTGTATACTAATTGATTTACTATATATATATATATATATATATATATATATATATATATATATATATATATATATATACTCTGCTCTACTTAGTGCATTGAGCACTTTACGTTTTCTCTTATTTTGCTCGATTGAGGTTTGTTCATTTGGCTAGGCATTACGGTGTTGGGCGATTTTTTTCGACCTACTCGGATGTTTTTAGTCTTTTATTTTTTTTCCAATATTTTTCCCCAGATACCAGTTTGTTTAAAGATATTTTTATTTTCAAATTGTACTATTCGTTTTTTTATACCAGTCGAGTATAGGTATTAAAATAAACATAATTATATATATATATATATATATATATATATATATATATATGTTTGAAGTTGACAATAGGTACACTGATCAGAAATAATCATGTTTTTCACATTATTATCCATTAAGCACTTAGATCACAAATATAAAGAAATTTATTAAATCTTATACATGTTAATAAGATGAGGTTAAATTTCTTATTTAAATCCCCCCCCCAACCAGCCTACGGAATCCAAAACTAAATATCTTTATGCAACCTAATTTCTTAGAATTAAAAAAAAAATTGAAATTAAATCCGGAATCTTTTCCCTCATATTACTATCGATTACATTTTTTTTTAATCATTTCACCCAAAGCAAGGCAATAATGCCACTCGGACGCAGCGGGGGGGGTATAGGGATTGAAAGAGAATGAGAAGACTTTAGGGAGGAGTGAGGAAAGGACAATAAAGGAACAGTATTCAAGGAGACAGAAGAAGGCGACATATTCTAAGAATCGAGAGAATCAGACTCAGAAAATGAATTGAGCACATCTGAAATTTTGACTTCCAAATATAGAAAATTAATGCACCATGTTTTCGATGAAACGAGAAGAAATAATAATCGAAAGAATGAATTTTTATTCAAACTCATTCATTCTTCATTTTTCATTGGAATAATACGTAGGAATAAATCTGCTACTTTTATTACAATGTTTTGCCATAGAGCTATTATATTCCATTTTATAATTGCTTTAACAAAAAAAGAAAGATTGAAGAAGAACAGAAAAAATATCAGTGAAGAAAGAAAGAAAGAAAAATATGGAATAATACAACTGGTGGAGAATGAAGAAAGAAAAGTGAAAAAAGCAAAATATTAGAGAAAGAAAGAAATAGAGTGGAATAAACATAGAATATAAAAGACAAGAAGGAAAGTGAAAAATAAATTCAAAAATGGAAGAGCGAAAAAGAGAGAGAGAGAAAAACAGGAGAAAAGGAAATAGAGAGAAAAATAAAGCCAAAAAGAGAGAGAAAAACAGAAGGAGAAAAGGAAATGACCAAAACATAAAGCAAAAGTACCCCCCCCCCCCCAAAAAAAAAATCAGAGAAACAAAACAAAAATGATTAATTCTTCAACTGGTTTCCGGGAAATTCTTTAACAATAGCCATTTTTCTAAAATAAGGCACAGTATAACTTGCCTGAGTAGATTCCAATGTAAGGTCGTCATGGTGACTGACGTTTGTGAATCACGCCTTGTGGAATGAGTGTTCATGATGTTTCCATTGAGAAAATCCCCAAAACGCGGCAATTGTTATGAATGATTAGCTTTTGTACGTGATCCATACACGGTGTTACTCACGGGCAGCTGAAAATAGTCATTTTACACTCACTCATCTTTGTTTCTGGCATTGTAAAACATCTTATTTTGTTATTTTTCAAAAATATCGACTTTAATTAAGCCTTTTATATATTCTAATACTGTCCCCTTTCTTTCCTTAAAAAAGCTTGTGCCCTTTATTTTCTTATCCTAACTAAAAATAAAAATAAATAAATTTAAAGAATAAAAACAAACAAAATCCTATTATAATTGTTAGTCGTTTCCGTTGTTAGTTCGCACAACCGTTACGCCTTGCCAATACCTCATACATAATGGACTATTCCTTTTGATCGTGCGGAAAGAAAGAAAGAAAGAAAGAAAGAAAGAAAGAAAGAAAGAAAGAAAGAAAGAAGATAAAAGTATTTAATGTCTCCTACCAATACCTCATAAATTTGAACGCGGTGTAAGAGGGAAAAAGACACTACATTATTTCAGTGAGAAAGAAAGAAAGACAAGGAAGATAGCAGTGTTTAACATATATTTCAGCGAAATGAGAAAAGTTGCCAATTCTAAATCTTTTCGTTTGTACCCCCTTACTTCTTAAACTAATGATCAGCATGCACATTTATGATTATTCTTGCAATATTTTCTTGAAGTTGTTAAGCTCAAATATTGAACATATATGCGATAGGGGAATTTCTACAGATTATTCAATCATTAACTTAAGAATTAAGATTCATCAAAATATTAAAATAGGAAATTCGTGAAATTTTCAAGGGGTTAAAACTAGTTATTATTATTATTATTATTATTATTATTATTATTATTATTATTATTGTTGTTGTTGTTGTTTTTGCTTTTGTTTTATTTCCTTTGGTTTCTAGTGTATACTCATTTTATTCCGGGTCCCAACCAGAGACCTACGGTCAGAAATGGCAGCATGGCATTTTCCACTGAACAGTTTTGAGAAAAAAAAATTGCATGTATTTTATATAGATAAAGCCTTTCGTAAGGTGTGTGCTGTACTTTGAGTACAATCTTTTGTATTTCTTTAAGGCATGGTCTACCAGGGATTTCTTTAATGAGTCTATTGGAATCTTTTTCATTCGATCCGATGGCTCCAACTACAACTGGAATTGTTAATGTCTTCATGCGCCACATTTTTGAGATTTCGATTTCAATGTCCTTGTACTTTGATAATTTTTTGAAGATCTTCAAAGATGCATTACAGTCTGCAGGAACTGCCATGTCAATAAGGAGGCACATTTTGTCTTTGCGGTCTCTAATCACGATGTCAGGAAGATTAGCTTTCATTGTTCTGTATGTGCTTATTGTAAAGTCTCATAAAATTGTTACAGGTCCTATTATCTCGGTAACCGGGTATGGGTGGTGTTCATACCAATTTCTTGCAGTTTTCTTTCCGTAAGTGTCACAGATTTTCCAGTGCAGATATTGGCCCACTCCGTTGTGCCGTGTTTTATATTCTGTGGGTGCCAATACCATGCAACCTGATACAAGATAGTCAACTGTTTCAGGATATTTATCACAGAATCTGCATTTTGGACTAACAATTTTTCAGTATGTGTGTTTGGTAATTTCTCATTAACAAGCGCAAGAATAAAAACCATCAGTTTCAGCTTTTAACCCAGCAATACGTAGCCACTGATGGGTACAGGGTTTGTCTACATCAGCTTTTTTGGTACGGGCAGAGTATTGACCATGAATCGGTTTATCTAGCCATGGTTCTATATCTGATCGGTTGCATTTACCTTTGCTTTCATTTTTAATTATTTTGCAGCTTCAGTCGGTGTATTATACTTATATTTCTTCACCCGTTTGAAACTCCATTTTGAACTTGTTGGATTCTTTTATTACTGAAGAAAGTCACTTACTACTTTCATGTTCTTTGACACAGATCACCATCCTGTATTCTGTAGTTTCTAGGTGTCTTTGAAGGTCAATTGTTGTAGAGTTGTAAGACAGCTCTAGTTGAACTAATCCTCTGCCTCCTTCGGATCTGGGCACATACAGACGATCAACATCAGCCTTAGGATGATGCATACGGTAGCAGATGAGAACCTTTCTCGTTTTGGCGCCCATCTACTTAATAGTAGATCAGTCAGTTATGGTCCAGTTAAGAATTATTATTATTATTATTGAATGCAGGTTTTTCTACTTTTTATTTATTTATTTTTTGACAAAATATCGCATCCTTCTGATGCGTCCGTGAACTCCCTACCTACTTAACAAACATTACTAAGAGTTACGAAGAATAGGAAGTTGTGGCGAGCCATAATCAAAATACCTAACAAGCTTGTATAGATGGATGGCAGAACAAAGAATGGAAAGAATAGCGTAAAGGCAAACATTACTAAGAGCTACAAAGGATAGGAAGTTGTGGAGAGCTATAATCAACCTACGTAACAAGCTTGTGTAGATGGGTAGCAGAACAGAGATTGCAAAAGATAGTGAAAAGAAAATCTTTGCTAAGAGCTACAAATGATAGGAAGTTGTGGCGGCCCATGCTCAACATATATACCAAGCTTCTATATATGGGTGGCAGAACAGAGTGAAAGCATATTGAAAAGATAGATATTTCTAAGAGCTACAATGAATAGGAAGTCGTGGAGATCAATGATCTTCCACGTTCTGAAGGAATACAGCACCGTGGTTCATCGTCGGTGTTAGAGCCCTGCTAGAATCCAGAATATCAAAAGTGGAATATCAAGGCAAGTCTCTTAAAAGAGTTACGTTTTCTACTTTACCAATTATGTGTCATCAGTTAAACAGAGAAATTGCTGCCGATTGTTTGGCTTGTAGCCCGGCGATAAAACAAGTTGCTACCAAATGATATCAGTTCATTCTACTTGGCAAAATCATTGGCGTAGAATCCAACGCTAATGTCGCATTGCGAATTGGTAATAGCAGAGACCAAGAACATGTCACAAACATGAAAATTTAAAGGTTCAAGACAATTCACTAATTATTTATGGTGAACATATTGCTAATATTTTAGGCACCTGCCCGTGGCGTGATGCTTAACCGGATTATCTCACAGATAGCTTGATAGTATAATGAATCAAATCCACACTGAGAGCCCCTTTAGTATATCCTTGTGTCAAACTCAATACAGAACCACAAGGATGTATAATGTAACATCATTGTCTTGCAGTAATTTCAAGAGTTTTTTTTAACGGATGACAGAAAATGCAACGCATTAGTCGGGTTTTAATCCATAGGCAAATATTGGTTGGGTTTATATTTGAGTCTATAAGAAAATATTTTTCATGTTTATACTTGAGTCTATAGGTAAACATTTGCGAAGTTTATACATGAGCTTATAGTACTTAAGAACATAAGTAAATATTAGACGAATGTATACTGAAACCTATAAGTAAACATTGGTCGAGGTTATATATGAGTCTATTGGTAAACATAGGTTTGATTCATACGAACCGGCAAGTAGATGATCTTATATACGAGGTTGTATGAAAAAAATTCCAGATTAGTTCTGTAACGCACCAACGGATGGCAACACCAGTTGAGCCTTGCGTAAAATACAAGTTTTACTAATTTACCCATAGCTGTCAGGAGAAGAGGTGGTGGTATAGCTTTCCCAAGGGTATATGCGCGTAAGTGAATATAACGAACCCAACGGGAATTGGAACTCGGCTTTCCGATTCAAAATTCCGAATCATTACCCATTACACCATCCGCACATCCAAGCTTACACCACCTGGTATTTCCAAGCAGTCACTAATCGAGGTACTGATCAAACTCGACGTTACTTGACTTTAGTGATGGTACAATTTAGTTAGAATATATATATATATATATATATATATATATATATATATATATATATATATATATATATATATATATTATTATTATTATTATTATTATTGTTAAAGACAAATGGAAATTTCTCTTCACTGACGCGTTATTAAGGTAAATGTATATCTTCTTTTATTTGCCGTATTCCTTCTGGACGTAGGCAATCATGGCCTTTTACATCTTCCTGGCGCTTGTAGCTCTTAATAACTTTTGTCTTTTTGTTATTTATCCGAATCTCTGTTTGTTCTACCATCCATTTACTCAAGTCCATCAAATATGTTACGCTCTGCTTTCCTCTGTCCCTCTTTCCCTCAATCTGTCCTGTGAGTATCAGATTTTCCAAGCCCTCCTTCCTCATTACGTGCCCCAGAGATTCCAGCTGTCTCTTTCTGATATCAAGTATAGGTTTCCTTTTTGTTTCCATTCTGTCAAAAACCTCACATGTTCGGTCCATGGTATCCTCAGCATCCTTCTGTAGAACCACACTTCTGTTGCTTCATGTCCCTTCAACTTTGTGGAGATTGTCCAACATTCGCTCATGCAGGTGGGGTGGGTGGGGTGAGATGGGGCAGATATTAAGTAACAGTTTAATACTCTTTTCTTTGTTTCTAACGAATTGTGTCTGTTTCTTAATACTCTGCTTAGCTTTTGGAAAGCATCTTTGGCCATCCCAATAAGTCTTCAGATCTCAGTGTCGCACTTTCTGTCCTCTGTTAGAACACTTTCGAGATATCTAATTTGTTTTGTACTTGTTTGATTTTAATATCCTCAATTTGTAATATACATTTTGGGCTCACCCTTCTACTGATAACCATGCATTTAGTCTTTTAGTAGTTTATGCTTAGTCTTTTCTTCTCGCTTTCCTTCGCTACATTCTGTTGCATATTAGGCGCCCAAACAACCTATATGGGTGACGGATTTCGTTAGAGTGACCTTGGAAATATTTTGTGTGTCCAATATTTCTAGGTGTGGAATTCGTAACTGTTGACTTTTACAAATTATATTGTAGTTCGGTTTAACTATAATTTTTTACTCAGAAGATTCGTTAATGTTGTTCTTTGTCTTCACAGATTAGGACGGAATCAAAGATATACCGATGTAGATTGTTTCTCACAATTATTCATCTAAAAAAAATGTAAGACAAAATAAAGTTTATCTTTCACCGTGTGTCAACACAGTCAAAATAAAGGTTAAAGTAGGCTTTATCAATATTTGATTATCTGATAACCTAGTTTGAAATCTAAAGATACAAACATAGCCAAGCGACAGAATGAGTCATTTTCTCAAACACGGACAATCCCATAGCAAATATTTCTTTGACTTTAAATCTGCATAGAGGTTTCGAGATTTCAAGAATTGACATATATATTGAACTAATTTTCTTTTAAAAATTCTCGGCATTGTTTTCTTTTCCTTTTTTTTGGGGGGGGGGGCGATTAACTCTAGCCATTTCACCCAAGCTCGTCGACAGTAAATAATATTTTTTCTATTTTTTTACAAAGATATTCACTCTGTACAAAGCCCAAGAGCCAGTCGAAATAGAGGGTTACTGAGTAAGAGGCACAGTTTATAGCGATATGGTAAGAAGCATTTTGGGAGTCGGTTCGACAAAGCAGCGTTTGATTGGAAGAAGCTACTCGAGTGGAACTTACATCTCACCAATGAAATCCGAAGAGAATGGTTCGCTACAATTATTACTGTACTGACTTCAATACTTACTGAGTGTTCCACGTTTGTGTTCTCTGCTAGATTATACAGTAAATATTATGGTTAGTAAGCTAGCCACACAGAATGTAGTAAATTTTTGGCAAACATGGAACTTTGTTCCGGAAAAAAAATGGAGTGTCAAAAGGACGGTTTATCCCTTGACACCGCTTTTATTTTAACTACTGGGCAATCTTTATTGTTTTAAAAAACAATGATTATAATTGTAATAAAAACCTAAACATATTATTTTTATTGTCAGTTCTCAAGAACAAAGAAAATGTATAAATTCACTTTCATATTTTTATATTTTATTACAATTCCAATCATCATTTTTTAAAACAATAAACATCGCCGATGGAGTGAAGTTAGTTAAGATAAAAACGGTGACATCGGAAAATAAGTCCATTTGTCACACCGTTTATTTGCGAGCATGAAGGCACATGTTTTCCGAGTTTTCTGTCTGAATTTCCGGGATGAGGAGTTATCATTATTTACATTATTGTTGTGGGGCTCTCACCTTTTTGCATAAGATGGACTCGTCCAAAGTATACTTATACTGATAGAGAGAATACCTGCTGGTTGAGCTCCGTCTCGATGTCGGACCCGAACGAGGCTTTGCGAAGGGCAAGGTTTCGTCCGGGGAGGTAGACAGACCCTGAACCCGTCTAGGCGGGTTCAAAGGCTATATTTTTGGCCGAGCCTACGGGCTCGGAGATACCCACATTAAACCGGCCTTGTGCCACATTCGGTCCTCGTGAGTGGATTGATAAATACTGAGCTACGTCGAGATACAGTCTCGACGTCTGTCGAACTCTCTGCTTTGCCAGAGAGGAACCCGGACGAAGCTTTGCCGAAGGGCAAGGTTTCGTTCGGGGAGATAGACAGACCCTGAACCCGTCTAGGCGGGTTCAAAGGGTATATTTTTGGCCGAGCCTACGGGCTCGGAGAAACCCACTATAAACTCGGCCTTGTGCCATATATATTCCTCGTGGGCGGGATATTAAATACCGAGATACGTTGAGATACGTGGAGATAGGTTGAGAGATACGGAGACAGACACAGGGTGTTCTCAGAGAGTTATACAAGAGTCCAGAGAGAGAGAGAGATGATTACGGCTTTACTTACAGAGACCGATAATGAGCATTTCAACCCAGATCGCACAAATGATGTACTAATCTTAGACTAGGAATAGACACTGATATTAGGTTGGTGCAAAAATAATGTCGATTTTTGACGTATTTTTAACGTCAAAAATCGACATTATTTTTGCACCAACCTAATATATATATATATATATTATCACACGCAATTATCTTTAAGATTATAATAGTCACCAACGATTCTTCTGATAAGCTGTTGGCTGAAAAAACGTTTTTGTCTGTTTCCATCTTTTTTTTTTTTTTAATTTTTCTTTTTACCTTAGGAACTTTATTAGCTTCTTTTAAATTCCAAAAATATTTAGAAAGAGATGTACTATTTTTATAAGTACTACCGGTATAAAGATTCAGCAATACTGTAAGCACTATCGTATGTTTTCACCTACACATAAATCAACCTTATTACTGTATCCAAATTTAGATGTATCTAATTTAAAATTAGTGCTCCATCCAAATTTGTAATGAATTTATCACGATTCATGATGATTTAAAACTGCAATAAGGTTAGGTTTCAGTCGCATTATGCACTCTAACTTCTCTTTTAATTATTACATTCTAAATTAACTTCTCTTCTAATTATTACATTGTAAATAGTTACCATATATTTGATACTTTTGCTTGGTTAGTGATGAATTTGTCATGGTCAGTCAGGTTTTCATACTGAAATATGCTACTCAATGGGTAACAATGGAGATAGTGAGGAGGGCGATGAAGTAGAAGGAAAAACATTTTTTCTGATTTCTTCCTTCAAAATTTGGGTGGGGGCCTCTAATGCATCGAAGCATCTTATAAGCAGGAAAATACGTTAAGTTAAATTTAGTAAATACCATTACTATTATATATCGATGTTATTATAAGCGTGTGGGGGTGGGATTGGGTAATTTATAACCCGTCATTCTTTGCTGGAACCAAAAACTAAATTTCGTTTTTGTAACCTCAATCGACGACAATAATATAACTTATCTGAAATCATTACCGACATTAATTTTTACAGATTAAAAAAAAAATTCCATTTTTTTCCGGAACATTAGCTTCTAAAGCTTCTACTTACGGTCAAATGGTGCTGAAAACACCGGTTCTCGTTCAATCACCAAAGTTAAGCAGTATCGAACCTTGTTACTACTTAGGTGAGAAACCGCGTGGGAACACCGGGGATTCTGTAATCGACCTACTACAATCCGAAAGATGTTTCAGATTTAAATAATCCACAAAGGGTTGATAAGCCGTAAAAAATTAATTAATCAATCTAAAGCTTTTATATATGCGAAAATGTTGATAGGCACGATCTTCTATGTGCCGTGTCCCTTCAGTACGTAAGCGATTTTGGCTCTCCATAACTTTCTATCCTTTGTGGTCTTCAGTAATGTTTACCTTTTTATTAACAGTAAGATAATTGAGTAAAAATATTCAGTTCATGAGCGGATCAGAAAAAATATAGAATCAGGAAGTTTTAAGATTTAAGATCTGATTACTTTTAACATCTGAGTTAGCAACCACCACATTTAACATGTAAGTTAGCACTCTCCACTTTTAATATCTGAGTTAGCAACCACCACATTTAACATTTGAGTTAGCACTCTCCACTTTTAATATATGAGTTAGCAACCACCATATTTAACATTTGAGTTAGCACTCTCTACTTTTAATATATGAGTTAGCTCACCCCACTTTTAATATCTGAGTTAGCTCACTACACTTTTAACATCTGAGTTAGCACCCTCCACTTTCAACATCGGATTTAGCCCCCCTACATTTTTAACATCTGAGTTAGCTCACTCCATTTTTAACATCTGATTTAGTCTCCTCCTCTTTAAAGAGGAGGGGACTAAATCAGATGGTGGAGTAATGGATAGCGGTTTGGATTGAGGAATCGGAGAGCCGAGTTCGAATTCCAGTCAAATCCATTACATTCACTTACGTGCTAATACCCTTGGGAAAGGTGTGAATCCTCTTCTTCTCCCTCCATGGGTAAATAGCAGGACAGACTGTATGTATAGCCTTGGATGGCAACTGGTCTAGGAGATAACTCTGAATTCAAAACCTACGGAGGGTCGTTTGGGGACCTTGTGGCACATAGTGAACCAGCTCTCTGTAATCGACCCTTCAAAAAGTGTGGATGGTCTTGCACGAAACCTTCACCACTATAATCAAATCTCATGTGCTATACATGCGGTTGGGGACCGCTTGTGAATTCCAAATTCCCATGAAACTCCAATATTGGAGCCGGCTCAACCCACCCCGGGTGAATGCCGTTACAGGTACAGGTAGGTACTTTAAAGAGCTAAGTGCACCCTCTCCACTTTTAACATATAAGTTAACACCCATCACATTTAACATGAGTTAGCACCCTCCACTTTTAACATCTGAGTTAGCACCGACCCCATTTAACATCTGAGGTAGCCGCCTTCACTTTTAACATCTGAGGTAGCCCCCCTCACTTTTAACATCTGAGTTAACCCTCGCAACGTTTTAGGTGTTGTGCCTGTATTATGATGTTACTTCGAACATTAACTACACAAAAATCTAATACACAAAGCTGATAAATCTTTCTGCATTCTATGTGTTAACAAATACAGCGCTACTTTGTTATAAGCAAATTTTTTAAAGAAAAGAAAAAACGATAGAAAAAACCTTTCGTTGAACTGATGGGAATTTATAAAAACAGGATTCAAAAAAGTGGTTCAAGGAATTCGAAACATTGCGAATATTCTGTGAAATTTGTGACATGGCTTAAACGAACAACTGTGAATCAATGTTTGTAAGAAAATATTCGCTCCGTTCAGCTTATTGGGTGGTATCGATTTTTGTGGATGAGCGCAAATGCTGATGGCATTTTCTACTTAAAGGGACGGTGTGGTTGTGAAATCTGGAAGGAACAAGGAAAATATTGAAAGAATCAAATCGAGCGAAAGGAGAGATATTGAAAAGAAAGAAAGAAAGAAAGAAAGAAAGAAAGAAAGCTATGAAAAGTTTGCTGGATAAAAAAATTATAAAAAAAAAAAAAAGAGAACGCTTAAAATGTGATAGATTTATCTCAAACGGTTTCTGTCCATCTCAGTCTGTTCATATCTATCTATCTATCTATCTATCTATCTCAGTATACCCATATGCATCTATCTATCTATCTATCTATCTATCTATCTATCTATCTATCTATCTATCTCAGTCTACTCATATCCGAAACGTAAACAATGCAATTTCTAAAGAATTAATGATTCATTTTGTAATCCGACATTTTTATTTCTTCAAACGTTATTTTTATTGGATACCCGTATTTCAGTAGACGCTCCGTTTATTTTAAACACTATTTATTTTGTCTACCGGTCTGTGTACTCAAGAAAACTTAATAATGATTTAATTCTTTAGAAATTACTTTGTTTAAGTTTCAGATACAATACTGAGTAGATACGTGTTTCGATAAAAATCTGAACGAATCTGAACACAGTGTGTTTTAAAGGCAAATTAGTACCTTGCTTGATTGTGAAGCTCCTCGTAGCCGAGCGGTAAAAGCACGCCGGATCAGATGGTGGTTCCGCCTGCAACGGGGAACGCGGATTCAAATCCTGCGTGAGAGCACATTTTCTTTACTTAGTTTTCAGATCGATACGCAGATCGATAGAGAAAATAAATAATGTGTAAAATAAACGAAATATCTATTCAACTACAAGTATCCAATAAAAATAAAGTTAGAGCTGATAGAAATATGTCGCATTAAAAAAATTATATATATATATATATATATATATATATATATATAGAGAGAGAGAGAGAGAGAGATTTGTGTGTATGTGTGTGAGATAAGGATATATAATTTTTCATATATCATGAACAATATTGGAGGGAAAGAAATGTATGACAAAGTGAGAATACGTTTTCGCGTAATACGTTTCGTCCATTTGGTGCGACTACACATGCGCACGAACGAGTGATGCTGGGAATTTTACATTTTAATTTTTAATTTGATTTATTAATTATTCATTTATTGGTATATAATCTAACCGATTTCATTTAGATTCTTTTTCTTTTTGCTTCCATCACTTTCGTTATTAGATATCCCACCCTGTGATAATAGAAGATCTACCAGGATTGGTGAAATGCTGTAAGAGCCAGCACATAAATTTACTATAGATGACCTTGTAATCAAGACACTTTCTAAACATCTTAGTCTTAGTTGTTTTCTCCCTTGATCGGAGTAGCATTTTTTATGTCCAAATTGTGGTCAGTATTGTACAATAAGTAACTAATACATTTGACGTATTATCTTGTAAAATGTCCCTTTTGTGTTCATATAATCTTATATTTAGATTCCTTGAGGTTTCTCCTGTATATTTTTGTGACAATTATTACAGGCGATAGAATAAATTCCTCCTTCAGGTTATAGCTTATTGTTTTGTTTAGTATTGATAAAGTTTTTTTATTCTTTTAGATGCAGTAAAAGAATATATATATAAATATATATATATATATATATATATATATATATATATATATATATATATATATAATATCGCACATTGAGTGCTGGTGCTAAAAAAATAGGGTTCGATGTAATATGACAGCGCTATTATATAATAAATATGCATTTTCCTCACCAGTTCCACGACTCTGAGTTTCATGCACAACGTAATCTTCAGGTTCTGTATTGAGAATTAAGACTCAATTCAGCATCTGAAGATTACGTTGTGCATGAAACTCAGAGTCGTGCTACTGGTAATTAAATGGATATATATATATATATATATATATATATATATATATATATATATATATATATATATAAAGAGTACTTGGCTAAATGATTCCGCATTTTGAAATTTGAATCGTATAGTAAAAGCGTTCATTTCTTTGGTAATCGAAATGTTTCAGACCTTAAGTATAATATATTTGACACCTTAACCATTTAGCTAACATATATTATTAAATTGCCTTTTTACATCTGTGTCAGCAGTATACACTTTGCATTTTCATAAAGCAATTATGTAGACTAGTTTATGCTGAGAACATGACGTTCTTTCGTTCGCCCCTTAGGCAAATAAGTAATAATGATATACGACAGATTCATTTAATGTCTCCCTGCGGTACGTCTGCTAACTGGGTTAAGGGGAAAAAAATATGTAAATGAGAATAAAAAGGAAAGAGAGAGAGGGGGGAGGAGAACGAGAGAAGAGTAAAGGAAAAGAGAAAGAAGAAAAAAAAAAGAACGAAGAAAAGTGAGAAGAAAAAGAAAAGGAAAGAATCAGAGAGAAAAGAAAAAGTGAATGCCGTAAAGGAAATAAAGGGCAAAGGGGAAAAAAAACTGTAAGAGAAAGATTTAAAAGAAAAAGAGATAAAAGAAAAACAGAGGACGAAAATGAGGTAAAATAAAAAAGGGAGAAGAGAGAAAAAAAAACAAAAGTTTATAAAGAAGTGTAGAAAGAAGGAGTGCGCGGAAAAGAAAAGAAAAAGAGAGAAAATAGAAGGCAATAAAGGGAAAGAGAGAAGAAAATGATATGAAAATGAAAGATATAAGTGAGAGAAAAAGAAAAAGAAAACGAGAGAAAAGAAAAACAGGAAAAGAGAAAAAAAGACATGCAAAAGCAAGAAGAAGGATAAAAGAAAGAAAGAAAGAAAGAAAGAAAAGAAAATAGAGAGAAAACGAATACAAATTCTTCAGGCTATAATTAAATTCATTCACCATTTCTGTTTGCTTCTTTTGGCGACATTTTCTATAAAAAATTAAAAAAATACAGTCTAATTTGTTACCGGTCCGACCGTCTTCAATATGAATGTGACTGCCCTTACCAACACATTTGTTACCATTATACCATTTCTGTTCTCATTGTCAATATCATACTCGATGTCGTTCCCCTCCTTCAATTACTGCCATTGACATCTTTAATCTCAGCTACCATTAGGTAGACGAGATTGGCATTGTCAGTATCACTTTTTCGCTTCCGTAAACACTCAGCAAGCGCTAAAGATTATCAACGGGTGCATTTTTATCTGAATGACACAGCCCTGTTCCGTACGCACTTTCATGTCAGACTCCATTTTTCCAGACTACCGCTCAGCACAAAATAAATAAATAAATAAATAAATTATCGGCAAAGTAGTTCAACTTATACTACTATCACTATCTGTTTTGACGTCGTGAGCCAACATGATAGGAAGCTTTACTGCCAGAGCGACTTTCGTAATATCTTTTTTGCTTTTCTTTATTTATTCAGTTCTCTTTTTCCCTTTATTTTTCTTCGTGTATTTTTTCTTTTCTTTCATTCTTTCTTTCTTTCTTTCTTTCTTTCTTTCTTTCTTTACGCTGTACTTTACTTTCTTTCTTTTTTCTTAAAAATTGGTTCGCAAAATCGAACACCCAAAACTGAAAGATCGTTTTTAAATTATTCATGAAAAATAAATTATTGACTCTGAATGGTATAAAGGAGTCATTTAGTAAAAAAATCCCTTCAGTTATTTCACACCAATCTCTAGAATATTCAAGAAAAATCCCCTCTTCCATTCGTCATCTAAGTCCCTCAAAAATAACCTAAATATTACGCGTTTTTACTTTCTTAAACCGTTAATCTCGTCACACGCGCGCGGACGATCTCTGACTAAATTTAATTAAAACTTTTCCTTCCTTTCATTGAACAAGAAAGCAACCTTTAAGTAGAACCTTGGCCTCTATATTTATTCAATTCTAGAATATAATATCAAATCACTGTCTTTAATTCGAACAAATTCCGTTGCAAAATTAACTGTTGAAATTGTTACTTTACCGCTCGGCTTTTTTTTTTATAGGCTCTAATTTCTTTTTAATCATTTCGCCCTAAGCAAAGAAATAAAAGCCATTATGAGCCGAGGAGTGAGTGAAAGTGAAAGAAACACTGAGTTAAATAAAAAGAAAAGGTTTCAAGGAGACGGAAGATGACGATTGATATTGTCTTTAAATTACTGAAGTTCGTTTTTGACAAGAAAGCAAAAAGCCGGAAGTGTTCAACAAGCGAGAAATGTGTCAAAAACAATTATTAGAGTAGAACTCACCGTTACACTTAATAATTTCAGCAGTGAAACTATTACACTTAGCTGCCAATCTAGTCTCCCTCTCTCTCTCTCTCTCTCTCTTTATGTGCCGTGGCCCCTCAGGATGTAGGCGATCATCGCTCTCCACAACTTCCTGTCCTTTGTAGCTCTTAATAAATTTTGTCTTTTGTTATTTCCCCTAAACATTGTTCCGCCATCCATTTACTCAAGGTCATTCGTCTTCTTCTACATGCCGTGTCCCTTCAGGACTTTGTCGATCATGGGTCTCCACAATTTCCTGTTATTTGTAGCTCTTAATAAATTTTGTCTTTTTGTTATTTCTCCTAAATCCTGTTCCGCCATCTATTTACTCAAGCTCACTAAGTGTTATGCGTTGCTTTCCTCTGTCTCTCTTGCCTTTAATCTGTCCTGTGAGTCTCAGATTTTCCAAGCCCTCCTTCCTCACTATGTACCGCAGAAAGCTCAACTGTCTCTTCCTGATATTAAGTATAAGTTTTAACGAGGGAAGAACAATTATCGTGGAATTACTTATATAAAAAGGCACATGGAAACTGCGTTACAGTGGCGGGAAAATGACTGCAGTCGGGATGCCAGGTTAAGACCAATTTCATTTAAAAAAATATTAATCCAGATTTAAGACGTAAAACTAAAATTCTGAGTCAATGATTTCATTATAATTAAACTTTTGACCATGAAGCAATCATTTTTGTTTTAATTACAGTAAAAGAAAATACTCAAAACAAAAACTAGTGGATCTCACTTGAATGCAATATAATTTATTAAAGACGCCTTACGTTAGTGTTATGGTGCGGTTCCTTGTACCACGGTGATAGTCCAAGGTAGAACCAATAAAGAAGAACTCAAACACGGATATGGAATAACACAGATATATTACAAACAGGAATATATACAGAGAGGTAGAAAATGTTAGTACGAACAATCAGGTTTAGTAGTAATTGTCTGAACGCGACTCTGTTTCGCACTGCCTCTGACTCGACTGACTGACTCGCTCGCTCTGACTGACTGACAGACTCCTGACGGACTTCACTCCAGACTTCAGACTGAACAGTATTTAGTCACCCCCACCAACGAGGGCATCATGTGGCACAAGGCCGGTTTAACGTGGGATCTTCGCCAAAAAATATGCCCTTTGAACCCATATAAACGGGTTCAGGGTCGGTTTACCTCCCCGAAAGAGACTCCGCCCTTCGGCGTAGCCTCGTTCGGGTTCCTCCCCGCTCGAAGGCGGGGAGTTCAACCCATCAGCCGGTCGCCCGACTTCAGACTGAAGATATTCAGTCATCCCCCGCCACGAGGGTGTCATGTGACACCAGGCCTTTTTAACGTGGGCATTCCGAGCCCGTGGGCTTGGCCAAAAATATGCCCATTGAACCCGTATAAACGGGTTCAGGACCGGTCTACCTCCCCGAAGGAGACTCCGCGCTTCGGCGTAGCCTCCTTCGGGTTCCTCCCGCCCGAAGGAAGAGAGTTCAAACGATCAGCCGGTCGTCCGACTTCAGACTGAAGTCTCTGCTTCCTTTTGAGGCGTAGTATTTATTACGTATGGAATAGTCCATTATGTTATTATGGGTAAAGTCCCATAACAGTTAGATATGTCTTAAAACTCCTAATCTCAACCTTTATATAATTATTGCTGTTATGTATTTTTGTACCAGGCTCTCACCAGAGATCAAGTGACAGCAAGTATTCAGAAATCAATATTCTCATAGACTTAAATAATTATCATCAGTAATATATTTGATCCCGGAAGCATCTGGTGATCATCGCCTTGAACCAAACGACAGCAATTTCCTCGAATCTCCAGATGCCTTTTCAATAGAAATATATTTAACACTGGTGGTGCCAAGTGGTATAACGGTTTTCAGCATTAAAAAAAATTCACCGAGCATTTTTGTAATCATTTTACCCCAGGCAAGGCAATAAAGCCACTAAGAGGCAAGGGGGTTGCTGAGTGTGAAAGAATTTCGAAAAAAATATTTTTGAGAGAATATAACAAGAGTCAAGGCGACAAAAGATGACGATTGACATTGTATTCAAATTTAAAGATTAAAATTGATTAGAAAGCAAGAAACCGGAAGAGAATTCCACAAGCGAGAAGTGCGAGAGAAGAAACTGTTAGCATAGAACTTACGGTTATATCGAACCATTTCAAATGATGAAACCTAGCTGCCAATCTACTACTGCGCTTAAATTCATAAAGTCGATGTGCTACAGACCAAAGATCATCAGAACAGATACCATGAAAATATTTATAGAAAAGGCAGAGCGAAGCTACGTTACGGCGGTGAGAAAGTGAGAACAGAGATGACAGGTCAGGACTAATAACATTGCAAATTGTTCTTTGATTTTTTTATTTTGAGTATTATTTATTTATTATAAAATAACGTGTAAAATGTATCTGTTATAAAAGCGAATGTAGTTTATTTGTTAGATTATGTCAATGTAGTTGGAGATTGATTATGTTCTCCCTTCAGTATTAAAGGCAGACAGATGTCACGAGAGCATACCGAATTCGTTCAATCAAGCTGTCAATTGAATACTAGTAAAATATATAATACCCACAATGCACAAATACTCCCATTACAAACTAAAAGAAAATATCTGCCAAATAAAAACAATAATGAGATAAGCGGCTGCAAACTTACAGCTATTACGATTTTCAGACACAAAATACAATGGCGTCTCAGCAGAACAAATCAGCAGACGATATTCCGGCTTGTATTTAGTGAGATGTCTTTCTGCGTTTCCTTAATAATCAAATTGTGAAAGTCGTTTTTTTCAGGATCCAACCGAACAGACAATGCCTTTCACGTCAAAGAGCGGGCAGCAAAATATACAAGTAAATGCAGATTCTAATTTACTGACAGCGCTTTTTACAAAAATCATGAATCTGGTCGATATAAACCAGTTGCTTACTGCTTATACACAAAGCAACAGAACGTTTTTACAGATTACCTTTTTTTTTCAGTGACACGCCCACTTTTATTTTTTGCTTCTTTTTTTAAGTTTTTTCTTTGCATCTGTTTTTCTTTTTCTTTCTTCTTTTTTCCTTTTTTAGTTATTGAATAAAATAATAACAGGTTACGCCTACGTTGGTTACGTATTTCGCTGACATGAAGTGGAAATATTCAACTGCTAGCTCTGCTGCTAGGAAAGTTGGTTCACTGTGTCGTGATGGACAATTTTTCATGCCAGAAACTACCTTACATATTTATGAGTCTACCATTCGCCCATACATTGAATATTGCTGTCGCATCTTGTCGGGTGATTCTACTTACAATGTACTTAGAGATTCTTGATAAAATACAAAAAAGAATCAGCAATGTTATTGATACTGACCTGGCATCTCGGTTCCAGTCACATTCTCACTGCCGTAATGTAACTTCCCTCTGCCTTTTCTATAAATACTTTCATGGAAATTGTTCCGACGAGCTTTCCTCATTGGTATTTTTACTTTATGAATTTCAGTACTAGATTGGCAGCTAGGTCTCATCATTTTACAGTTGAAATTATTAGACATAACCGTAAGTTTTATCACACTTCTCGCTTGTGGAACTCTTTTCCGGCTTTTTGTTTTCTGATAAATTTTGATCTTTAAATTTAAATGCAATGTCAATCTCCTTAATAATGTTTTCTTTTCCTCATGTTTTCTCGCACTCAGTACCCCCCCCTTGCGTCTTAGTGACTTTACCGCTTACTTTGGAAGAAATGATTTTTTAAAGATTGTATTTATAATATTTAACTTAGTCGAAATAGAGAGGACAGTATCAGAGCAGTACTAAATAAGATTTAGTACTAAATTTACGTCTGGTCAATCTACGAGTGCTACTGGAACGATGTGAGCCAGTACTACTTGGTGAACGGTCGGGTCCACGGTGACTAAACCGATTCATCCATTTGATCTTTCTGATGAGGAGTCTGGCTAGACATACAATAGGATTCAAAACAAGACTAATTAAAGTGCGAAGGAAACTGTCTTGTAGGCCATCTTGCACAATGGAATAGACTGGTCGCCGTAGTTATGGATTCAGCCATTACGCTAATGGAATGGTATCACTGGGTGAAGGGCTCCGTCGACTGAAATCAACAGCCAGGGTGGATAATTCTCCCAATGAAATCAGTGACTACCTGTCCGTGATTCAAAGACTTCGGCTGGGATTTGATCTGAACAGGGATGGGCTCCGCCAGGCCTACTCGCTTAAAACATGCTACTCATGAATAAACATCTCGGCTTTCAACACAAATATGTGGATTGAACTGGCCAGATCACCCAGTCTAGTCTTGGAAATCAAACTTAATTGTAAATATAGAAAGCAAGAGTTGCTAGATTGTGGATGCCATTGTTCCCGCAGATCACTGGATAAAGTTGAATAAGAAGTAAATAAATAACAGGACCCTGCCAGGGAAAACTATGGAATATGAAGATGGCGGTAATATATTATATCCCACTACCTTCCTCAGGAAGTTATAACAATTCTCAGATTGCCTACCTCTAGCGAATACACAAACACAGTAGAGCACATTTTGTACCTGTCTCTTCACAGTCATTTTTCCTTTATTTCAGTTTATTTCAGTATGACAGAAAGACAATAAAGAATCCAACAAATAAAAAAACTATTAACGGCTTTTATCTTTAATACGATCATTTTGACAACCAGCATATTCAGGTGATTTACTAAGGCTTGCTATGATTAAGAGCCCCAACTTATCTGAAGATCTTTGGAGGAAAGAATTTATCACGATTCTCTCTTGTGTAGAAAGGCGACCGACCTTCTCTACCCTAATGGTTGAATATGGACTCGTTCACCGTTATGAGTAGAACGTCTGCTTATAGGAACGGTCGTCGCAACGTGGGTCACGAGGCGGAGAGTTTGAGTCGTACGCATTGCCACACTGAACTACGGTATTCTCTCTTCCACGATTAATAATCCATGTCTGTCATGTGATGAACCCTGTTCTTGACACGACCTTTTGTTCTAGCCTTCCCTTACAGTATTATGAACCAGAACTCCAGGCGTCAGACGAACTTCATAACAGCAATTTATCAACTGCCACGTATTTGTCTGCAAATGCCTAACATACTAAAATCTTTGGCTTTAAATGAAGATTTTGTATGTTTTAGTAATAGCCGAATCACGAGATTAAAATAAATTTTTAAATTACAATGAACTTTGATTAACAAAAACAGCAAGTCTATACTACAAAACAAATCTAAAGCAAACAATAAATAACAGACCAAGTAATTTTTCACGCGATATTATTTTAAACAATAAATGAAATATAAAAACAAAATTTGTTTAGCAGCATATCAACTCTTTGTGGGTCATTTAATGCCAAAATTTATTTTTCTTGTGAGCATTAGTAATTTTTTTGACAAAAAAATGCATTGCTGGTAATATTTTTTTCAAAAATATATTGCTGTTTTTAAACTATGAAAATGTATTGCCGTTATTTTTACTATAAAATTGTTTATACTTTCATGGAGTTTTGACACCATTTTGGGGGTTCAATATTTGCCCATAGATGAGGTCAAAACTCTATTCATTGGAGTCCTAACTATTATTTGTAACTTTGTACCAGACAAAGTTAAACTGACTCAAAATCAATGTAGCAGTTTGCGATTTAAAAATCTAATTTAAAAATCCCGCAATGTAGAGCTTTGTGAGTTTATTCATCATCAGCGCTCCATTACCATGACCTTGAGCCAAGCTTAGCTAATCTTAGTAACTAAACATTTAAAATGCAACGTGATGATTAGTAACTTTGGTTGTTTCACTAGTATAATAAGATCGGATCACACCGAATACTGCATTACAATAGCCTTTTGTAATAGTAGTAGTAGTAGGCATTTGTCAGTCTCATGAGACGACCGTGTCTGTTAAAGGATTAACTAATCCCTGTTGTAGGTACCTGCTCAGGCATATATGTTTCTTTAGCACCCACAAAACCGACCTATATTTTATACTGTAATTATACTTAGTTACAATTTCTGGGAGAGAGCGCATAATCTGGTGTGATCAACAGTTGAACAAATGCAATACGCTCAAAGCCTCGGTCGCAATGACTTGTAACATCGAGGGCTTCAGGACAGTTTCTCGTCAATCCAATTCCAGTCAAAAAGTATTGGGTCAATCTGTGTTTTATCTTACTTTTTTTATAGTTTATCAACTCGTTGTGAACGGTAACCAATTTCATTTTAAAAAAAAATGCAAGCTTGTTTTCTCCTTTTTCTAATTATGTGCATGCGTTCGCTATCTGCACACGAGCTGTTTCTTCCCAATAAAGATTACAGATTATTTGAATATCCTTCCCGTGTAGATCAAGCTTCCCTAACACTTCAAGGAGTGCTTTTTGTTGTATTTTGTCGAATGTATTTGAGTAATCCATTAAACATAGGTATAGGCCTATTTGCACTTCTATAGCTCGCTCTGAAAGCATTCTGATTATGAATGTTGCATTTGCTGTTCCCGAGTGTTGATAAACACTAGTATTGTCCCACTATATCTTGTTTAATTCTGAGGCGAGCTGCATTCATTGGAGTCCTAACTATTACCTTACTATGTAGCTCAGAAAACTGATTACATGATGGAATCCGCATATATTCGCACATAGTATTTTTGGCAGTTCAATCAAGATTGATCTTCTGGTCTTCCTGTATTTCACCGCTGTCATATATTTCAATAACCTAATCGATCCGAAATCTAAAGTTGTTAGTATCTAGATTACAATCTTGCCTGGTTCTTCTGTTTTCCCTCTTTATCTTCGCTAGTGTTAATTTTAATATCATTGATTATACCATGTTTTGTGAACTGTATTTTTTTTTATTTTCATGTGAGTTCTCAAAAGTGTATTCATTTCACCACTATAATAGCTTTTCTTTGTCCATTATGATTATTCTCTCATTCTATTCAGATATTTCTTTGATGTTTTTATGTGCGCCTACAGTTTTTCGATCCTTGCATATTTCTCATTGAGTCATTCCTCTTTTGGTTGCTTGCATTTATTTCTGATGTTTTTGCTTTATTTTATTTATTCCATGCCATTTCTTGGTGTTAACTGCTGCCCCCGTTTCGGTCAACAATTTTATTTCTTTTTCTTTTTTCATGTCTTTCTTACCTCGGGATGAATTCTTTTACTGCATACTAATATTTCCGATAAGTCTTTCTACTTTCAGTTCCTACTCTAAAGTTTCATATTTATTCTTAACTATGATTACAGTTGTGGAGGAAGGGATGGAGAAATGGATAGCGGCCAAGAGAAATCGGAGAGCCGAGTTCGAATTCTAGTCGAGTTCATAAATTATTTATGTGAATTCACTTGGGAAAGGTATGAATCTATCTTCTCCCCACTCCCAGCAATGGGTGAATAGCAAGAAAGACGATTTCATAGCCTTGGGTGGCAACCGGTCTAGGAGAAGGACAACTCTGAATTCAAAAATCGTATGTAGCCCTGGCAAAGCACATAATAATAAAGAAAGGAACGTGGAATTCTCAATGATTCTGACTATGGTCGACCTCGTTCATTCATGACGATATTTTTGGAATTTGTCGTATTACAATTTAGGCATTTTTGGGCTTCTTTAATATTTGCAGTTTTACCCTTAGGTTGAAAATAACTTTCATCACTCCTGAGGTCACTACTTAGAGTTTTTTTTCGTGCACAATTACGACACAAAGACTTTCCCACCACCTGAAGAAGGCCGGAGTGTGCAACGGCCGAAACGTTGTGATAAATATGGCGACAAAGATGAGGACAATAACCTGAATAATGAAAATAGTGTAAAACTTAAGTATTTTTATTAATGAATTTTTCTTCTGAGTTTTCTATACTACCGCGATCTCCATGTTCAATGGCGTCTCTTTAAGATATACTAGGGCCCCGACATTTGCCAGTAACCCTAAAAACACTTACCCTTGCCAGATTCCTCTTAAAATCGATCTGCAAGATGAGCTAGCTAATCAGCACTCTACAGCAGGTGTACAGCGACCATATTGTTGAACAGAGAATTCATGAGAGATGCAATTATAAGAACGCCTTGACAGAAAACTGACATTCCGAACAGTAAAATCGACCAGTGATGATGTCGAAATGACATGATTTCCAGTTGCTTTGTTGTTAGTAGAAGAGTCACGTGTCATGTCGTCCACTCTCCAATCTCGTGAGATCAATAAGTTGGTGAATAGGAAGCTGTTGTGTCACAGATGGCACAAGTGGGAGGGAGAAAAAAGACACCATTCTCATCACGAATCTTTCTGTCGAATCATTGGCATTAAATAAGATGAATGAATTTTACTGAGTTGAAAATAGCACAACCAATATTGCGTTGACATTTTAATGAGAAACATGTCTGTTATTAATAGAAAAAAATGTCTTATGGTTCGAATATGAAAGTGTTATTTTCTGAATGATTTCTAACTTTCAGAACGCTGTCTAATGTTATTTATCTTCACTGTACAAATTATTCGGACTAGTATCCTCATCTTTTTTTGCTTCGATGACTAATTTTAACTGCTGTACTCTCTGAATTTGTTGTAGAGTAAATAAGGTACCCGGGCAACACAAATGAACTAGGCAAGATGCCTTAAATAAAGAACTCAAACTCAAGTGAAGTCCGTTGGAGTCAGTCGAAGAGAATTTCTAGTGACGTCACGGCGAGTAGCCTAAGCGAGACATAGTGATTTTCCAAGCGTAGCTTAGATGTGGCACAAGGCCGAAATTAGGGGCACCCAGTGAGGATCGAACTCACTACTCAGGCGTAATCGTTCTAGCGAGACACGCTTGCTAACCATTACACCACCTCGAGGTACCCAACATAGTGATTTTCCAAGCGTAGCTTAGATGTGGCACAAAGCCGAAGGTAGGGTACATCCAGTGAGGATCGAACTCACTGCTCAGTCGTAACTGTTCTAGCTAGACAAGGTTGTTAACCATTACACCGCCTCGAGATTATAATCGCTAGGAGTGAATTATATCAGAGTTCAAGAGTCAATCGTTGCTTAGAGTTAGATGGAACAGGAACGTTTCGACTAAGTACCCTCTGGTCATCATCATATGTCCATTATTTGGCTGGTTTGAGATAATTGCTGAATATTGCAATATTTTGTCGCTGTGATATTAGTTATTGTTCGCTGAATTGTTTTGAACTCATGACCACTAAATGACAGTAACACATGTACAATCAACTCTTATATCCACCATGAAGGACATTAGCGATCATGAGTTCAATCCTTGGATCTGGTAGTGACGCACCAATTCAACAGGAACCAACAATAACTGACATCACGGGTACAAGATATCCCAATATGTCCGTTCTAATCCCATTCTGTCATCTATTTACACATGCTGGTTAGGCAGGTTATTCGCTATGTCTTGCTTTCAACATGTCCTCTTATTATCAAATTCACCACACTCTTTTCTTCATTGTGTGTCCCAGAAACTTCAACTCAATCTTTCCGATTCTAAGTGCTTTTTTGTTTTCAACTTCCTTAAATCTTGCTCATGTTTTATATGCTCCGTCGATGATATTCTCAACATCATTCTGTAAAATCACATCTTCTTTCACTCAACTCTCTTTTCTTCGTTTCTAACAAAACCGAACCACCTTACTAAAAACTTTAAACGTTTTGGAATTTCCAAAACTTAATCGGCTCTGGAATTCCATTTGTAACCACAGACAATTTTATGGTCAGAACTCTAAAAGTCCTTGATTTATTTGATGACAGACAGATTGATAAAAAAAGACGTGAATTATAAGATTAACAATTAGACGATTATATTTTATGTCCAGTGTTGATTCACGCCTTACCCGTTTTATAGACACTTTAATCTGACAATGCTATATAAAGGTTAAGTTTCAATTTGTTAACTAGCAATTCAACGTCTGCAGATGTTTATGCAATAGTTTAAAATCTTTCTCGCTCCTGATTGGCTTATACAAATACCAAAACGAATCAATACCTGCAAATATGTAAATACATTGACGTTCATATGAAAAGAGAGGGAAAATGGATAAAATATTTGCACTGACCTCAATAACGAATTTATACAATAATCATACATGACTTTTGTACGGATGAACTTCCGCTGAGGCAAAAATGTTTGAATCCGTATCAATGCAGTTGATTTGATTAACAGACTTCTGTATCGAAGCTTCCTGAAATCAAAATAATGCCACGATGTCTGACAGTTCTCTCTATTTTCTGTTCTCTCTTTTTTTTTTCTTTTTTTTTTACATTTAAATCCATTTTTACGCCACCTTCAGTGCCGATTTCTTTTTATTCTGCTCAACTGAAGCAAATCCTATGGCTGAACCCTGAATCAAACAACAGGGAACTGCCGCCATTTTCTTTTGTTTCGTTTTTTTTTTATGAAAGGATAAAAGTGTTGAATGTTTTTCACAAATAACTAAATTGATTGGAAGAAAAAATATCAACTGCATAAGGATAAAACGTTAGACTGGAGCCAGATATTGACAGATCGATGCATTTTTATTGCAATTCATCGGTAAATTGAATTAATATCGGTTTGAATTCTGTTAGTGATCAGATAAGATGTGTTTATGGCGAATGCAAAATCTTTTAATTGATAATTTTTATGTATTATTTTATTTTTATTCTATTTTTTTTTTAAATGTTTTTTCAATCGTTTTTTTAATATCCTTCACTTAATATTCTGGTATTTTTATGTTTGTCGCAAATATTTTCTGCACATTTCGCATATTATAAACATTTTTCTAGGGGTTAACTCTACCATTTTATTACTATTAACTTCTACTCTCTTTCTCTTTTTCTTTAATCACTTCTCCTTTCTTTTCACCTTCTTATTTTTATTTGAGTGAAAGTTGAGAGGGTGAAAAAATTCGCCTTGAAAAAATATTCAACTTGTCCATAAAGAAAATAAAACTAACGGAAACGAATAAAAAAAATAAAGGGTAAATTCGAAATTTTTAGATTCCAGAAATAGTTGCATTGATTTAGAAAAATCGTTTATCGTTATTTATAGTTCAGTTCCTTCTTATGAAAACAGTTATTTTATAGCAGGTAATAAATGAGACACTGGAAGATTTCTTAATGACTTCGACTCGGGCTGTTACATCCGGTTGCTACTAGTATTAACACGCGGACTGCATGGACTCTAACTGACTACTGGATACGTTCTCCTTTTACATATACCTAGCACACAAAAAAGCGAGTTAATATTTAACAGAGAAATACTCGGTTCTATTTGAAAGTTTGTTACATAGGATACATAATTTTTAATATTTTAATAACTATACATGATTAAAAGCTGAACCTTTATTGAGTAATAATTTAATATAATTTTTAAATGCGGTGAAAATTTAATCTTTCTCCTTTAATTTTATTTTAAGTTGGTATCTACTCAGTCAGGATAATGTATCTTATTAATAATATTCAATTAAAAAAACGCTTTTATTTTGTCTGAAAGTTATTAAAAAGAATATCTTCTAATAATGTGTCTGCTATAATTTGAATCTCTTTAATTTGTTCATTTTTATCAAACTTTAACTTATAATAGATTTTTTTAAGTTTTTTTTTTACGAACTTCTTACTTCCTCTTATCTTTCATTCTCTCATCGCTACTGTTTATTGCCTTTTTTGTACCTCCACTTTTCACTAAACTCTTTTCTTTTCTACAAATTTCTCTATTTAGTCTGGTTTTCCTTTTAACACATTTTTGACTTCTCATTATTTGGTTATATTTTTTTTTTTCTCGCAGTTTTCCTCAGACATGAGGGCCTTATGAAAAAAAAATGCTTCGAATACATTTTTACGCTTCAGTCGCGTTGCAGGCCGAGATAGAATTTTGTCATGTGTATTTTTGTGGGAACCAAATAGTGATAAAGTCAACGAAACTAGTGGATGAATGAGAAAGAAAGAAAGAAAGAAAGAAAGAAAAGGTGAAAAAGAATAAACGTTCTCAGGAGAAAGAAAAGTAAAAGAAAAATTAATTTGAAAAAAAGAAAGAAAAGATGAAAAAATTGGATGTTTTCAGGAGAAAAAAGTAAAAGAAAAATTAATTTAAAAATAAGAAAGAAAGAAAGAACGAAAGAAAGAAAGAAAGAAAGAAAGAAAGAAAGAACGAAAGAAAGAAAGAAAGAAAGAACGAAAGAAAGAAAATCGCATTGCTTCATTTTTTTTTTTTTTTTTCAATTTCACTCTCTGAACCAAATAGAAGTTTCTTTTTTATGGTGATGTTGTTTTTTTTTCTTTCTATTACCGCTCTTAGTTTTTCTCTTTTCTTTTTTGCAATCATATTTTTCATATCGATTTACGATTTACCTAACACCTTATGCATAAACAAACGCTGTTGAGAAGACAAGACAGAAAGTAATATGAGCCAAATTAATTCTAAGCTCCTATCATTATAAGGTTTGAAAGGAAATCGTCAATCGTCATCTCACCATAAATCAGATAAAAGTATATTAAAAGCGCATTAGACGGGGTGGGGGCAAGCGGTTGTAACTTCATAATAAGTTCATTGTCGAGGAATCTAAGGACATGATTTCGCGCCCAATCGCCGCGCACTAGGCCTCCCGATACGTCATTCGCGCGTGCGTCCCTACCTCAGCCATCCAGATAAACGCCTTACGGCAATCAAAACCCTGAGGTCCTGCGTTCCTCAGCTGGCTTATTGAAAACCAAAAGTTGGAAACCAGCAAAAGAAACAAAATACAAACTTGAGACTATAGGGTGGCCCGAAAGTCTTGTCACATGTACATAATATAATTTTCTATTTCAGATGGCTAGCACGAGTTTCTACACTTTGGAGGAGAGGGTGACGGGACTTTCGGACCGCCCTATAGTTTAGTCAGAATAACAATATAAAGAAAAAGTAAAAAAAAAGGGGATAAGAAATATGACAAAGGGACCTGAGTGCTGAACATAACTGGAAACCGATGGTCTAAATTGGTAATATAGGAAAAATAATAGATCTGCAGAAAAGAAGAAATTTTTATGACGTTACGTAAAACGTGATGTGAGAACAGTCAACAAGTGGTGAAAGGGATTTGCATAACGAAGTACAGTAGCAAAAATAAATGTATAAAAATGGGGCGATCTTAAACAAATATTCAAATAATAATAAAAGGGATCAGTATAGAGAGAAAAGAGTTAAGATGTTACATACCGGCGATGCTATCACTTGGCGGTTGAGTTTCAGGAGTTCCCATACATTTTTTTTTATCTGGACCGCATTTTTGGGATGAAAATTTGCTTGCACCTCACCAAATCTCATGTGATAAAAAGTACATTTAAAAATAAAAACAGAGAGATGGTTAAAGGGAGATAATCATGGATTTGAAGTCAGAACATTATCATTGATAACTCTCTCTACCAATTTGCGGATCCTAGTTACTATATTCTTAATACTTGATATAATGTAAAAATATCCCAATGATAAAATCAGTCAAAATTATTCATAACTCTTTATACTGGGACTCATGCGTGCAATTACAAGCAATCTATAATAATATTTTAAATTTTGAAATCATATTTATTTTTGGCATATAAATCTTTTGAAACTGTTTCTAAATCTTTGATTTTCTTTCAATCACTCTGCTTCACTTGCTATCCTCTCTCTCCTCACTTGCTATCCTCTTCCGCCTCACCTGCTATCCTCTTCCGCTGCACCTACGAGACGCGCTGTGCCGTTTAGGAACCACTGAAGGTGAATAAGAAAGTAGAAACCGCTTACTTTGACCCTGTGGTTCATTGTGTCGGTTGCTAAGGGCTAAACAAGAAGTGGTCAAAACGGTGACTAAGCTAAAATATATCTAAATTAAAAATGGGACATTCGAAAATAAAACAATATAAGTTTGTAGGATGATAATAGAATACTCCATATTTGCTTCTTTTATATTTTTAAAATTCAAATCCATTTGAAAAACGCGTGTACCTTAAAGTCAAAGCTCTAATAAGCACAAACAAAATGAAAAATTCAGTTTTAAATCGATTAAGCAAATATTTAAGTATAATAAAAATCCGTAATTAAAATATTTTTTTGTGTTTTTACAGACCCTTCTTTCCTTTTTCTTTCTTCCTTATCACTCTGTTCTTTCTTTCTTTCTTTTCTTCTTTCTTTCTTTTCTTCTTTCTTTCTCATATTTTCAAAAGTATTCTCTCTATTCTTTCTTTCTGATTTTCATCGCTCTGTTCATTCTTTTTTCTTTCTTTCTTTGCATCCACTCAAAAAGAATACGGCACAAGGCCGAGTTTAAAGTACATGAGATTAAAGTACATGGGATAAAAATTGTCCCGTAGCCTCCACATTACGCATTTTTGTGAAGCCTCGACCTTGCTTAGTCTAGTGGGAGATGTGCAGTCTGAGAGAATGGTTCCAAAACATTTAATTCTAAAATGCGTTTAAAGATAGCGGAAGCACTTTTTTTTATATAAAACAGTTTAATTCTACCCTAAATATCACTTGCTTTCAAACAAGCAGGAATGTGTTAGCAGTGTTCTAAAGGCAGTTCAACATATAATCACAACTACTCCATTTCAGAACTGCTTAGAATTACTAATACTTATACACAACACAGCTTAAGTCATAAACATAGAAACTATTAACAACGAACCCCTTAAAAATGGCTAATGAATTAAGTGAAAGTACTTGGGACAGTGATCAATTTAGCCAGATTCTGTACGCTCTTTTCCATCTAACCCTCTTGCGTTCAGTATGTTCTCCAAGCCGTCTTTCCTCATCATTTGTCCCCGAAACGCCAACTGTCTTTTTCTCACCCTAAGCACAAGTGTCCATTTTGTTTCTATTTTCCTTAAAATTTACTTGTTGCTCACGTTCTCCGTTCACGATGGAACCATGTCTTTGCTGCTTCAAGTTTCCTCTTCTCGTCCGTGAGGAAAATTTCCAGCATTCATTGCTATATAAGGGAATTGATATTACATAATATACCAGCTTTTGTTTGTTTCTAACGAAATTTGTCTATTTCTTGATACTGTGTTTTAGCTTTTGGAACGGACATTTGCATTTCTGTATCACACATTTCGTTCTCAGATAATTAAATTTCTGTACTTGTTTTATACTGACGTCCCCAATTTGTAGCACACATTCTGGCCTGCCCCTTTCGCTAGCAATTATATAGTGTTTTCTTAGAATTGATGGATTATCTTTTCTTCTCGTGTTTATTTACTACATTGTCTAATAGTTCTTTCTTTCTGCGTCGGCCATCAGCAAGTTGTCATCTGCATATGTGATGTTGTTACGATAGTGTCCACCAATTTTAGTTTTTTTTTAAAATTTCCTTATTGTAATTCTAAATTGTTTTAGCTGAGTTATCAAAAAAAACAGCAGAAAACCGGAAAAATGGTTTAACAAAAAGTTTATTACCTTTCGGTATAGGTTAACATAATATAGAATAGAAACTAGGAGAGAGAATGCTTAGCCATGAATGACTGTTTTTAGCAAAAGCTACTGTTACTCTTCTTGCTACTCCTCTTGATGCAGGCGTATTTTTATGTCTTTCATCCGACGGCTGAGTCCAAACTTGAAGGGAAATATTCTCCCTCACAACATAAATAAATCCGTTGAGAAGAGGACAGCTTGCTATACACCGCTTTCTAGTATTATTTAATTGCTCAATACATTTTCTATCCGTAGGCAGACTGTTTGTTCCGTATTCTTCTTTCTTTTCCATATAAAGTAAGTTTTCCTAGTAGTTCAAATAGACCTTTGTGCCATACCTTATCAAATGCGATATAGGTATGCGTTTTTCTGTATTTGTATCGCCCAATACTAACTCTCCCCACTTTTTTTTGTGGTTCTCTCTGTAACCATGCCCTCTCTTTATTCACTGTAGCTCGGTACGATCCATCTTTCTTCAATTCTCTCTCTCGCTCTCTCTCTCTCTCTCTCTCTCTCTCACTCACTCACTCACTCCTTCTCTTTTAATTTCTCCTCTTCTCCTTTTAATTAGAAACATCACTTCCCGAATGTTTCTCTAATGCTAACTTTTTTCTTTCTCTCATTCATATAAACCGATCTCCCCGCCATTTCTTTTATTTCCGACTCAATGCTCCTCCTCCTCCTCCATCAGCACCACCTTTCGTTTGCTTCCTGATTTTATTTACATTTCTCAGCATCAATCTCTTGTAATGTGACACCAAATTTATTCTGCAGAAAGAAATGAGGTTAGATTGACACATTTGCACCATCCAACCATCCACCCACAAAACTACTTTATTTTGAGTTCCAGTAAAAAAAAAAAAAAAAAAAAAAAAAAGAAAAAATTCGAATTGGATTAAGAACAGATTTTTTTCGTTCGAGCAAAATTTAAAAAGTTACGCATTTTAAATAAGAGATTTTTTTAAATACATTTGCGGAACGAGGAATACCAGCATCGTTATTGCAATATTTTATGGCTGGATGGTTGATTAAGGATTTTATTTCATCCGGATTTGAAGGTTACCGTCATTAAGGATAAAAAGAAAAATAATGTGTGTATTTATTGAAGAAAAAAGAAACAAAGAATTAACAGAAAGAAAGAAAGAAAGAGTGACAAAGCAAGAAAAGAAGAACAGAAAAGCTAAAATAGAAAATAGGAGAAAGAAAGAAAGAAAGAAAGAAAGAAAGAAAGAAAGAAAGAAAAATCTGAAAAATGATAAGGTTGAAAATATAAGATAAAAAGAGTGGAAGTTGTAATTGAGAACAAAAACTTTAACCTGAACAGGAAGGAAAGTTTTCAAGAGAGAGAAAAATCAATTAAAATGTCAGTTACAAGAAAGAATGAATAAAAATATTTGATAAAATAGAAAAAGGTGGTGGAAGGAAGGAAGGAAGGAAGGCATGAAAATGAGCGCTAAAAATAAAAAGAATATGGCGGATGAAGATTAAAGAGGGATGGAAATTGTAAAGGAAACACGAAAAAAGGAGAGTAAAAATAGTGAAAAGTGGATTAAGAAAAGAAGAGAGATTAAAGAGAGCAATACGAAAAAAGGGTGACAACATGTCAAGAAAGACAGAACAGAGAAGTTAAGGTCGAAAATATGAGAAAGAAAGAAAAACCGCTGAAAAAAGAAAGAATGGAGAGAATATGTTTGAAAATATGAGAAAGAAAGAAAGAATGAACAGAGCGATGAAAATAAGAAAGATAGAATAGAGAGAATACTTTTGAAAATATGAGAAAGAAAGAAAGAACAGAGCGATAAAAAAGAAAGAAAAAAGAAAAGAAGGGTCTGTAAAAACACAAAAAAATAATAAAGAAAAAAATGAAAAAGAAACGAGTTGTATATTAAAATGAAAGTTGTTTTTTTTTTTTATTTCAGCCGCCATTGCTCTTCCTAAAACAAGCTACATACACACACATAAATATAGAGAGAGAACGCGGGAAAGAAAGATAGAGGGAGAGAGATAAACACACAAACACACACAACCTTCAAGATGTTTTTGCTGGTTGTTTTATTAAGCCTGTCTGCCGAGTGGCTGAAACAAAAATGTCGTGTTTCAGCTAAAATCGAACAAAATAAAATCATATCTGGGGAGATTAGCGCAAATTCCTGTGACAATTTAGCGCTAGGGTCGATTAAATTGCGAATCAGAAGAAACGCCAACAAACATGCAAGGAATGATGTGCACATGGGTTGACTAGACGTATATAGTCACACATTACCATTAATAAATACACTGCACATATCTGTAAACACACGCATACTTACACACTAAACTACACTTCCTTTGATGCTCACTCAGATAAACACGTAATACATTAGGTAATTATATTTAAGAAACAATACAAAGAACTATTCGAAATATTACAAAAGCTTTATTTACATGGGAAAGATATTTGAGTAATCCGTAACCTCGCCTGGGAGCAAAAAAGCTTTCATGCAGATATAGAATACAAAAGTAAGGCAAGAGTGCTTTTTCTCACCAGATTTATTCAACCTATGCAATTATACGAACTTAAGAGAACTAGAGGTCCTACCAGAATTTATTATCGACGGATATATACTAAACAGCGTAAGATATCTATATGACACTGTTATTCATAGTCGGTTATTTTTGCTTAGCGGAATATCAACCTCTATAGATTATTTAATGCCAAAATCTAAATACCCCGCACGCATTTTCATGCTTTCAACTACAAATGCCTTGTACATAATTCTATACTCTCGGGGTAAAGTTGTTTTTTTGTTGATCATAAAATGTATTGTTGGTCTCATTTTACTATAAAAATGTACTGTTGATTTTTGTTTGGTGGTTCACTATTTACCCATAGCTGAGACCGTAAAAGTTGCTAACACCCCAGGTTAGGGTGGACCTGGGAACAACAGCAATTAAGAGGTGGTGTCACACTCCTCCAAAACCTCGAATCTCCAGATCAGAGGCCTTGCTGCCGGTTGTAGTTTATCGTCATACCCAGTACGCTTTATTGTAAACCCAGAAATATGATAGTTCTTAGAGAAGATACAGAAGAAAAGCAAAAAGAAAAGGATTATTTATTAGGTCTAAGAAGATAAAATGCGTGGTTGTCAGTAAAAAAGGTAGACCAAAATGAGAGCACATTGGGGACGTCCAAATCATGCAAGTACATTGTTGTCCTCATCTTTATTGTTTCGGCCGCTGTATGCTTCAGCCTTCTTCAGATGATATACGTTGGAAATTTGAACTGAACCCTTTATTTAGTCGAAAAGGTAAATTGTTCTAGTTCCACGTGCCATGCTTTTATCCGGATTTCTCGGTTAATTCTCTTTATTAACTCAACTCAAGTTTTTGCTTCCTCTGCTGTGGCTAGGTATTGAACTCACAACTCTTTGGGTCAAGTCACTTTTTGGATTACTTCAACCAACGCTTTTAACCACTGGACCATGTGTCCTTAGCAAGAAAGCCCGAGCAATTTAAATAGGGTAAATAGTTACAGTATCTCATCTCAGAAATATAGACAGATGTAAAAATTTAACTATACTGGGTGGTGTAGTAACAGGTGATTGTAAATGTGAGAGAAATACGGAGGCGATTAGGATAGAGAAAGATGTCTTCCATAAACTAAGCAAATTATTAAGAAACAGAAAAATCTGTTATGTCGTATCTAATCTCTTATATGGCAACGAATAGTGGACTGTGTCCTTACAGATAAAGACTTGAAATGACAGAGATGCTGTGGTTCTACCGACAAATGATAAGAACGCCATGGACTGAACATATGTGCAATGAGGAAGTCTTAAGGAAACTTATTCTTACAATCAGAAAGGGACAGATGAAATTTCTGAGACAGATAACTCGGAAAGAGGGCTTGGAGAACTTAACACTCACAGAACATGTTGAAGGCAAGAGAATCAGGGCAAACAGCGAGTAACCTACTGAACGTGTTTGAATGGATTGCAGAACAGGGACAAAGGAGGGCGGATGATAGAACAACAAAGGTTACTTAGTGCAAGAAAAGACGGGAAGGTTGTGGAGAGCTACGTTCGCCAAAGTCATGAAACCACATGACGCATAAAAAATGGAATATAACACTTCTCTTCCAACAGTTTCTTTTCTCGCACTTCACGCCCGTGGAACTCCCTTCCGTTTACTGGCTTCCCTGATAGCTACAACCTGCAAAACTTTAAATGCAACGTCAATCGCCATCTTCTGTCTTCCTGAATCCCGTTCATCTTTTGTCCTTTCCTCAATCCTCCCTATTCTGAATCTTTTCTTTCACTTTCACTCCCTGCAACCGATGGTGTCTCGCAGTGCGAGACACCAACGGACAAGGCACTAGCTCATTGAAAGATCACATAACCACGGTCGAGAAGAGAAAACTGAAATGGTATGGGCATGTCATAAGAGCCGACAATCATTCTACTGCTCTACAATGTCCCACCTTAGGTAAAAGAAGAAGCAGGCAGAGTAAAAGAAATGGCCAGACAACGTCACTGAGCGGACTGGTTGATCCTTCACATAGGCTAAGACATTGGCACGCAACCGAGACATAAGAAGGGAATTAGTAATTTTCCAAACGTAGCTTAGATGTGGCACAAGGCCGAAAGTATGGGGCACCTAGTGAGGATCGAACTCACTATTCAGTCGTATTTATTCTAACGAGACAAACTTGCTAACCATTACAATGCCTCGAGTTGACCCATATGAAGGGAATTAAGTGCTTAGCTGCTCGGCAACCCTACGCTCACACCCCGGTCATGTGACTAATGATGATGATGATACGCACAGATACACCTACACTTACAGGTAATACATGCAGAACATACATTTGCTGTGATGGTCTTTTCGCGTGTCAAGGTACTGGCTCATTGGAAGATCACATAACCACGGTCGAGAAGAAAAAACTGCAATGCTATGGGCACGTCCTAAAAGCCGACAATCTTTCCACTGCTCTACAATGTCCCACCTTGGGTAAAAGAAGAAGCAGGCAGAGTAAAAGAAAAAAAAAGTGAGCAGACAACGTCACCGAGTGAACTGGTTAATCATTCAAGTAGGTGCAGACATTGGTACGCAACCGAGACATATGAAGGGAGTCATGGGACTGATGATGATAGACACAGATACACCTACACTTACAGGTAATACGAGCGGAATGTACATTTGTTGCGACGGTCTTTACACGTGTCAAGGAAGCCATATTTGTTAATTCTACAGATTGGTCTGAAATAACGACCTTTCTCAAAGAACGGCCATTGTCCTAGAGAAAATGGAAATACCAGTAATCTGTTTTCTTTGGCTTCTGCTGCCTTAAAATGCAGGAAATTGCCACACACTTAGCAGCAAAACGAGATGGAGAAATCCTAGATTGGATATTTTGCAGCAAAACTCCAGCTTCTTCTTAAAGACTGCTGCTGAATGATTCGATGGCAGTCATTTCACAGAGGCGCCATGTCAGGTACCCCCCTCTCTCTCTCTCTCTCTCTCTCTCTCTCTCTCTCTTGCACACACACACACACACACGGAGAACAGAGTTCCAATTCCAGTTGGGTTCGTTATATTCACTTACGTGCAAATCGCCTTGGGAAATATATGAATCCACCCCTTTTCACCCCATTTCTGGATGAATTAATAAGACTTGTATCACTAAATCATTATTATCTCCTCCTACGCACCAAAATAATTGTTATGATCTAAAAAAATATTTCTGGCTGTAAATAACCTGCAAAAGATTGATAAGCCGTAAAAAACAAATCGATCAATTAACCAATCTCTAACTCTCTCTCTCTCTCTCTCTCTCACACACACACACACACACACACACACACACATACGTTACTTCTCTTCTATTCCGTTCTCATGATCTTCTGGGTTTTTTTCTCTCTCTCATTGTTGTTATCCATACAGTAACACTATTGTGTTTCCTTGTAATGCTTGCTTTAATGCCTGCTTACTGACTATCATTTTCTTCAAATCGTAAGCAACACATTTTTTATTATATTTGTCATAATCCGCTTCTGTCTGCAATGCTTGAATTCCTGGTCAATCCTTGACAATCTCTTTCCTCCTTCTCTCAATGGACGGCGTAGAGAGTCAATGCCAAATCTCGCTCAAACTAATTTCAACTCAAAATCATAAAATTGTTCCTTAATTCAGATAATGACTAAAATTAAAAACAGATAATCGCGGAGTGACAGTCACACGCTTTGGCGACCATGTCCTTGTCCATAGCGGCAAACGCCTCCACGGTCGCACCCTTCATAGAGTCGACCGTGTTGTGGGAGTGCTTGTTGGTCTTGGCCTCGATCATGCCCCAGAAGAAATAGTTAAGGGGGTTGTAGTTGAGTGAGGTGGGCGGCCATAAGTCCGGCGACCAGTGGTAAGGAACATTGTTGAGAAGCCATGCCTGTGTCGTCTTGGCCTTGTGTGCAGGGGCGGAATCCTGTTGGAAGACGTAGAGGCGTCCGGCGGCGATCTGGTCCATCCAGGTCTTCAACACCCTCCTCAGCAAATCTCAGCGGTGACTCTCAGACCCATTTGAAAGAAGAATGGAGGCATGACGTCCCAGACGCTGGAGATGACGCCAAAAGCCATGAAGGAGGATGGAAACTTCGTATGCTTCACAACGGGAACCTCCTCGATGTGTTTGCAGATCCACCTGTCGTTCTGCCTGTTACTCGTCTGATCCCGGATGAAATTCTTTTCATCAGAGAGGAACCTCAGCGTCCCGGTGGACCCGTGCTTAAGCTCGTTCAGCAAATCCGCCGCCTTGACCTTCCTCGACTCCTTGGAGGTATTCGTGATGAGCATGCGATTAGACTTGCGGTAGGAGGAGTAACCAATGTCCTTCTTGATCGTTCGGCAGATCGTCGACTTTTGACAGCCCATGTCAGCGGCAATTTTATAGTAGCTCTGGTTTCCATCATTGTCGATTGACGGCGGCGACGAACTCGTCGGTCCTAACGGCCGAAGAACGAATGTTGTGGGCCTTTCGTTTGGCAGTAAACTCGTCCTTGTTCTCACACGCCTTCCACTTCCTCCAAATGTCCATGACCATGGTCCTCTTGAACTCAAACCAGGCCATCGCTGTTGCCGCTGCTCTGCGCTCATATTCCATCCTGGTAATGGGTAGAGAGACAAACGTTAGTTAGTTGTCAAACTGTCGGGTATCTGCATATACAACTTTTATTTTTATTGCCTATTTCGTTTTCTTTTTGTCAAGTGTCGGATCTTGCTGCAACACCCTGTATAATTGCCAACTGAGACTGTTTTTTACATTTCCATAAGTAGCGAAGTATTAATTCTAAGTAACGCAGTTAATCGAAATAAGTACTGAGTAATTTGTTGAGTATTAATATTTACTAATAAATGATGTACATTGTCAAAAAATAGGTATTTATTGTGTAAAATATTTTTTTATCATTAGGTTTACGTGTGTCATTCGTTCATGTGTTCAAAACCTGGTTGTCATGCTCAATTCCTTGTGGATTGCATTCCCCCAAACTCAGGCATTTTTTAAAAACTCATTCTGAGTCAGTTTGTTGCCTTCTTAATTATGTTTGTTTGTTCAGCGGCATATCGACTTCTTATGGGTCATTTAATGCCGAAAATTAATTTTCTTGAAAGCAGTAGTAATTTTTTTTTTACAAAAATATATTACTAATAAAAAAAAAAATGATTTCCTTACAGAAGTGTATTGCTGGTAATATTTATTTATTTTTTTACAAAATGTATTGCTGGTAATCTTTTTACTACAAAATTTTATATACTTTCATAGTGTTTTGAGCCCAGTTTGGGGTTCAATATTTGCCCATAGGCGGGACCCCCTAACAGGTGCTACTAGTCCGGGTCAAGGTGGATCTGGGAAGAACGGTAATTAAGAGGTTGGTTCCATGCTCCGATGCGAAACTTTCCGATCAGAGGCCTTGCTGCGGGATGTAATTTATCGTCATGCCCAGAACCCCTCCAGATCAGAGGTCTTGCTGCCGGTTATAGTTTACTGTCATATCCAGGACCTCTCTCGATCAGAGATCTTACTGCCAGTTGTAGTTTATCGTCATACCCAGGACAGTTCTTTATTATATCACTAATGGTCTAATTTCTGGTTTATATGAATTTACAAAAATGCAGCGTCTTGTCAATTTTGGTCTTAACGTAATTGATTGTTCGTGAATTGTTCTTTATTCATCTAATACCTCCATTTACGATTCACTTCTATCTTGTCTTACGGGCTCTTAATACGATTTGCTTTTGAAAAGCATTGTTCTTTATCGCTGCGACTATTCGATTTTCTCTGTCTTATCTTTAATTTAATGTGATTACTTATCTTTGAGAATTCTACATTTACGATATTGAGGAAGATGTCGAGAGGGAAGAATTAATAGAAGGCAAAAAAGAAATATATAACTACTTGAATCAATGTGATATACTTGAGAGTGCGCCTCAAATACAATCAGGCCACTACCCGAAAAATATAGTCGACTCTCAAACGTAAAGTCATTTGCACAGTTCCCAGTTAATAATCTTTCCCACTCATTCATGCTTATGTATTACTTCTGTGTCTAATAGCATTCGCTTATTTCTGCATTGCCTGAATTGTGTATTTTCTGTATTTCCCCTTCGGTCTTTATAAAAACCGCTTATTATTTATTTATTTATTTCCAGGGTAACAAATCTGGTTGCCTGATGAATCCTGCCTTAAATTTTGGCCCTGCTGTAATCACGGGTGATTGGCAGCAACAATGGGTAAGTATTGTCTTTACGTTTCCCTTTTCTTCAAAGAATAACTTCCATGAAGCAAATTATAACGCTTCCTTTAAATACTTCAGGAGAAAACATGCCTCAGAAAAAATTTATTCATTTTGACGGGTATTCTCTTTATCCAAATTTTACTTACTTTTCATTGCAACTCTTCAGACCACATTGTTTATTGCTGGCCAGAGAGTGACAGTCTGTCTTGAACTGTTATGAAGTCAATATTTACATTAATCTGCGTTATTTTACTGTACAGTGTAAACTCAACTGATGACGAATAGGGTATAATCCTCACCACCACTAATATATATATATATATATTTTCGAATTATGCCAGACACTAAATGATAAAAATCAAATTAATTTGATAAAAACATTTCAGTAATCAATGAGTAAAACATTTTCTAATTAATTTTAGCTTTGCCAATCAGTAATTGATGACTCAAAATTTAATAGTATTGAGGAAATTTAAATTAATTTTGTTTTTTAAATATTTTCAAGAAACTATTATTAAAGTTATTAAAACGAGACGTGGACTTTGTATGCTGGTCAAGAGAGAAAGGTAAATAGTTTTCACATGAGATGTTTAAGAAATATTTAAAAAATGAAATGACAAGATAGGGTTCTGGATATAGAAAGTGTTCAAAAGAATTGTCATTCAGTCAGTATATCCCATCATGTGGTTTTGGTTGTGCGCATGGATAACTCCAGAATTGCCAAGAAGATATTGTATGAGGAATTGCCTGAGGGCAGGAGTAACGTTGGACGACCCAAGCTTGGCTTCAAGGACAATTGTATAATAATGACGTAATAATGTCGTTTTTTGACGTTAAAAAATACGTCAAAAAACGACATTATTACGTCATTATTTTTGCACCAGCCTAATAAAACGTCCATGATGGAGTTTTTCTATGAATGTTGTGAACTAGGATTCTGTTGCCCGGAATCGACTAGGGGTGGAGAGCTGCTGTTTTTGCGGAAGCAAGAGAACAGAGTCCAGCGCGTCATAGAGACTAGACAAAGATGCAAATTCCCCACTATGGATGACCCCACAGTATTCTACTACTGTAGTCGTTGTCAAAACAGTGTCGATCGCGCATTGGTTGTTTTAGCCATGAGCGGCGCTGTGTATTAAGATAACATATTTATTGCTGCCATCGACGAAAAAGGCCAATATGAAACTTATGAGCCTTCTGTATTGGTTTATATTTCAGTCTTTTGAGAAATAAACCCTGACTCTTTTGCTGATTGAACCAGACGTGATTAGAGAACACCGAGAATTCTTTCGGTAGGAAATACAAAATTATTCCAACAAGCTCTGCGTTATGAATCAATAATACAGAACAAAGGTTATTTTTTTTTATTTTTTTTTTTTCTAACCTTACCATTTCGGTACCTCGTAGGACAACCAGGAAGAGAATGACATCTGAACAATACATTCCCAAACTCTTGGGGGTTGCCACCCACTTGCGTACAAAAAAACAACCCTAACCCCCACCCCACATTAATAGTCAACCTTTGATTGTATTAGGTTGGTGCAAAAATAATGACGTAATAATGTCGTTTTTTGACGTATTTTTTAACGTCAAAAAACGACATTATTACGTCATTATTTGTGCACCAACCTAATATTTTCTTAGTGTCAGTACTGCATGTCAAGTTAGTCTTAGGTTGGTGCAAAAATAATGTCGTTTTCTCACATAAAGTTGAACGCCAAAAAACGACATTATTTTTGCACCAACCTAATATCAGTATTTCCCATAATAACTGGTACATAAATGCTATACACGGTAAAGTGAAGGCAAGACACACTTCAGGCAACCTTTGCATTCTTTCTTTTTATGTGCCATGTCCTTACAGGACGTAGGGGATAATGGCTCTCCACTTACCTCTATCACTTGCAGCACTCAACAAGTTCCTTCCCTCTGCTTCTTCTCCCAGACCACATTCTGTTATCCACTTGCTAAAGTCCGTCAGATATGTTACGAGTTTTTCCCCTTGTCTCTCTTTCCCTTTATTCGACCCGTGAGTATCAGATTCTCCAGGCCCTCCTTCCTCATTATGTGTCCCAGAAACTTCAGCTGCCTCTTCCTGATATTAAGTATAAGCCTCCTCCTTGTTTGCATCCTCTCTAAGACCTCATCGTTGCTCACATCCTCGGTCCATGATATCCTTAGCATCCTTCTGTAGAACCACATCTTTGTCGTCTCGAGTCTCTTCTTCATCTTTGAGGAAATCGTCCAATATTCGCTGCCGTAAAGAAGGACAGATATCACGTAGCAGCTCAGTATTCTTTTCTTTGTTATCAAAGAAATTCTGCTGTCTCGCAGTACTTTGTCCAGTTTTTTTAATGTGTCCTTGGCCATCCCAATACGCCTACGGATCTCAGTGTCACAATTACTGTCTTCTGTCAAGAGGCTTCCCAGATATATTTAAACTTCCGTGTCTGCTTGATTCTAGTGTTCCCGACCTTCAAGTCGCATATGAATCAATAATACAGAACTAAGAATCATTTTTTTTTCTTTAAAAGAATTTATGTTGACACTCAGATAAAGAAAAAAAATCTATTCTGTCGGCAAGCTTTCTAACAAAAAGATGTGATTAATTGAGTTTATTGAGCATGGCTTATTCTAAAACAAAACCGCAACAAGTGAGTACCAGTTGAAGATCAAAACCAAATAAATGACCGTCAAGATTAGTTTTCTATTCATATCTTTCCAGTAAGGTAGGTCGTCAAGTTATTTACTGTTAGGTAAACTTGGTGTGAGGATTTGTGATACTATCATTGAAACGCCTACATAGACGAAGAAAGATTTATCGCGATCTCTACTGGGTTATGTTTTATGGCCGACAGATGGTCTCTTTGAATTCGATTCCTTTGTGCGGCACCCCCACTTGATTGAAGGGGAACGATAAATAAATGAGAGCGTTTGAAATCAAGCGACAACGAACCAAATATTGATGATCACAGCTTGCTGCTCTATACACAGTTGAGATCGAGGTATTCAGTTCTGTCCCGCTCTTGACTGGCGATAGACTATCTTTCGGGTAGTTCCGATGCCGCCTGTTTGTGTTGCTAGCCACGCGTCGTGGTGGTGAGATTGGTAGAGAGTTGGTAGGACGAAGAGTGGAATAGAAGATCTGATCTATTAACCCGAAGTTGTACCAAGTGTTACTTACCTACCCACCCAAACTGAGCAAACGAAGCCCTGAATATATGAGAAACAGGGTTCGAGTTCTCTTTTCTCACCGTGGCATGTTTTCATCAGTCTTTTCCTTGTGAACCTGCAAAGGTCTCTCCCCAGTTTTGGGGGAAATAGATACTCAACTATTCGACTATGAGTATATTCACGTTGACGTTAGTGCACACCGAAAACCGTGAAGATCCCTTTGCAGAATCAAAAGGAAAAGACATTAGCCGGTCGATGAAAAGCCAGGAGAGAGCACTGCGATATGTGTTATAAGCTTCAATAGAAGAACACACCTTTTGAAAATCAAACACATGCAAACAAAATTGTTGTCAAGACAAGTTTGCTAACCATTATGTCATGCGAGGTAAACTAGTACTTATTAAGTATGTAGAAGTGTTTCCAATATTTGATTTTTATTTTATTTATAATGACCAGATGTTCGATAAGTTTATTGACATTATTATCACATCTCACATTTATACTCCTTGGAATAAACGCTAATCATAATTTGCAAATTTAAAATAACATCTATGCCTGAGGATGGTAAATGTCTTACCAAAAGTACTTGCAATATGGACCGAATATATATATATATATATATATATATATATTTATATATATATATATATATATATATATATATATATATTAGAGTGTGCAGCTTATATTTTATATCATAGAGAAACAATATATATAAAGAATTATATAGCGAAGTTAACATGATTAATGGCGAAATCACTTCACTAACAGGACTTAATAAGACATTAACTTACTGTCAATTCCAGGAATAATAAGATCCTTATATTCGAGTTGTTGTCAGATGGAAGACTTATGCTAAGTACTTTCGATAATTTCAAATTGCCATCTTCAGGGCGTAATTTTCTTATATATAATATAGGTAAATACTAAGACGAAATATGTGGAAACCGAAAGATTTTTCTTTTTAAATTATGCTATTTATTGAGAGTTGAATAAATGTTTTGGGGCGTGCGATGTTGCGCCGCTAGATTTCTTGTTCAAATCGATCAAGTGAGAATTTTGTTTGAATTTTGAAAAGTTAGAAATCCACGAAATTTTCTTGTTGCAAACTCTAATATATTTACGACTTCAGATCAGGCAGCACAGTAATAATCAGAATCTTAAATTCTTTGGAAAACTGCTAAGACATTTTTACTCTACTAATTGAATTATACTTAAGTCCATTTCACTTTAACCGATAAATGCGTACGACATTGAATCAATAGCTACATGTACCGCAAGGAAGGTTGGTTCTCTGTGTCGCACGAGAAGGTTTTTCTCGCCTGAGTCCATCCTTCAAATCTACAAAGCGCCAACGCCATTTAATTTGCGTCGAAGACATTTTCAGTTGATAGAAATAAAATTCGAATTCTATCATCAAATGGAAATGGTTTCGATGAAGATTAAAATTTGAAGACGCCTATAAACCTTTAAGTAGATGACGAATAATATATTAATTGAAATTGAATCATAATTCGATGACGTCAAATCTGTTGATTGCTGCCAAAAGTGGATTATTCCTTGTCAATTATATTATGGCTTTTGGGGGTCAAGAAAGCAACGCGTTCACGCTGACAATTAGATTATGTGTACCTCCCTTAATCACGAAGACCGAATAGTTCCTTTTTTCTCATCTTTTATATTCACATATATTCCATATATTCACAGTTTTTTTCAACAGCGTAGAGCTAAACAAAGAAACAAACACGGGACACATAAATAAAACATTGCTACACACAAAGATACAAATTACAATAAAGTCAATCGTTTTAATCATTTCGCCACAAGTAAGGCAACAAAGCCACTAATTTACAACGGGTTACTGAGTGTGAAAGAATATGAGAAAAAACATTATGAAGAGAGAACAATAAAAGAACAGGAATTAAAAAAACAGAAGATAACGATTGAGATTTCACTTACATTTTCGAAAATCAAAGTTGATTTGAAAGGAAGAGGCCGGAAATGAATTCCACAAGTGTCCGTCCTGGATATGACGATAAACTACATCCGCGTCCTGGGTAAGACGATAAACTACATCAGAGAGCAAGGCCACTGATCAGGAGGTTTTGAGGAACGTGGAACCACTTCTTAATTGCTGGTGTTCCCAGGTACACCCTGACCCGCGGTGGTAACACCTGTTAGGGTCATAGCTATGGGTAAATAGTTAACCCCCAAACTGGGGTCAAAACACTATGAAAGTGTAAAAATAGGTTTTATTACCAACAATACATTTTAGAAAAAATACCAGCAATACATTTTTGAAGAAAAAAATTATTACCAGCAATACATCATTACCAGCAGTATATTTTTAAAAAATATTAACAGAAATAAATTTTTTAAGAAAAAATAAATTACCAGCAATTAAAAATCTTGTCGGCATTAAATAACCCATTGGGATTGATATGCCGTAAACCAAACCAAACCAATTTACAAGCGCGAAGTGCGAGAGAAGAAACCGTTGGCATAAAACTTACGGTTACATCTTGCCATTTCAACTGTAAAATGATGAGACTTAGCTGTCAATATAGTACTGCGCTTAAATTCGTAAAGTCTAGGTACCAAAGAAAAAATTGAACTTGAAGTCGGATAAATAAGATTTAAACATTTATATATTTATTGACTAGATACAAGTAAGTAAATAAATAAAATAAAATAAAATAAATATAAAAATAAGTGGTTATCATTAAAAAGTGCGGGCCTGCCGAAACGTTTTCGCTTTTTCCAGATCAAAACTTTCCACTTTAGAAAACCACATATACAGTACTCTCAGCTATGGCACCATTTCCATAAACAGTACATATGATGTTTGCCATGCCTCTTTTATACACTGGGCTATGTGCCCTTAAGGATATATGGCCCAATGGATAAAAGTGTTGGTGGAAGTAATCCAGTGACTTGATCCAAAGAGTTGTGAGTTCAATACCTGATCACAGTAGAGGTGAACAAAAGCTTGAAGAGTTGAGTTACTAAAGGGAATTAACTTTAAAATAAATTATAAAATAATATCCTGAGGATCTACCCCCAGTGGACGAAATAATGGTTTCGGTTCGAAATTCCAATCACCTGAAGTGGCCAGGGTGTACAATGGTCAAAACGTCGTGAATATGGCAAGAAAGGTAAGGACAACAGTCCGAACAATGTAGATAGTGTAAATAATTCAAATACTTCATCTCAGAAATATAGAAAAATTTTGATTCTGTTGTCGCTCTGTGGCAGTCTATGCTAAATTGAAAAAACATTAAGTGCGTACAAAGTTTCCCAGAACCCTAAATTTTTTGAGAATTAGAAATTAAATATTTTGAGTAAGTTGTATTCAGTGTTTATTTACCGTGTGTTGAGAAAAAAGAAAAACGAAAAGAAAAATGGCGACCGACTAGCTAAACGTACGACAATGCATGTTGGTTCTTTTTAAGTTTGCCAGAAGAAGCAAAGATGATTGACGAATCTCTGGTTGGAAGCAGTGCGTATTGGAAGCAGTGCGTATTGTAAACTGTTTACAATGTTCCAGAAAGGTAAATTTCCCTTGGAGAACAAACCATGTTGTTGTAGACTATAAGAATTCAGAAGTGATGAATTGCAAGCTGTTTTGAATGGATGAACTCGCTCAATGAACGTTGTGAAAAAATTGGTGTAAAACGTTTACGGAAAAAAGCGGGAAAATGACATCTGCATGAGTTGTCAGGGCTGCGTTTCTATTCTTGCCAGATTAAGAAAAGTCTTTTTTGTGGGAGAGTATCACTAGAGATAAAAAATTGAATTTATTATGAAAATCCGAAAAAACAAAAATAATAGGTAGGTTCAAGATGGTCTGCAATCTCATCAGGAAAACTTTTTAGAGAAAGGTTACTGGTCTGTAATTCCTATAAGGTATCAGTATCACTTCTATCTCTCCAGTCTAAGCATCAACTTGGGCTCATTTTAATTGAAATTTTCCAGCACAAGAACTTAAGGGTCATTAAGAAATAGACCCCACCTTAATAGTCCACACACATGCAAAAGTGGTAATGTACACATTTGTATTATATTTAGGTCTACTGCTAGGAATCTTAGTTCAATGTGTCGTGCTAGACAATTTTTCTCGCCGAAATCTGTCTTACATATTTATAAATCTACTATTTGTCCATGCATTGAATATTGCTGCCATATTTGGTCTGATGCTTCTGCTATAGATTTAAAGATTCTTAATACAATCCTAAGAAGAATCGGCTTTAGTCACTTTCCCGCCGTTGTAACGTAGCTTTCGTATGCTTAAACGCAATCGTCAGACAATTGGTTCAACTATTTATATATACTGATCAGTAATGCATTATGGGTAGGTCTATTGAATTATTCTAACGGTTATTGGGTGGGCGGTAACTGTTATGTTTTAAATTATTCTAGGAGCTATTGAGTGGAAATAATTGTAGATCCGAATGCAGTTTTGTTGACTATGTTCACCATAGTTTATGAATATAGAATCCAGCGCAGTACGTAATCTGTTCAATGAAACAACGTTAAAGATTAACACTCACGAGTCAGACACTCCACTGGATCTGACTATATCGCCAATATCACCAGCAATTGTTCCGTAATTCTTCAGTCTTCGATATCAAAGCACAATCAGTGAATATTCGGGAAAAACATGGCCGCCTTTATACACGTCGCATTGAATATTTTGAGCCTTCTGATTGGTTAACCCTTCTATTGGTGAACTATAAAATGACTCAGCTCATTTTCGTTGGCTCACTAGTCCACCAAGGTATCCAAAAACTCCAACTATTTCATGGTGTTGTTTGTTAAATTTATTATTGATTGTTTGTTGTTTGATGTTGAATGACATTATTACGTTTACTTGTTTTTATGTATCCATTCGTAGTTTGTTAATTTGATTATTATTTACTTATTTATTCATTTGGATTAATTTATTATACTTATTTATTTTTATATTTTTCTAATATTTATTTTATCATACATATATATATATATATATATATATATATATTTGCTAGTATGGTTAAATTCCCAGATCAATTCCTATATTTCGGCAGCATATTTTCATTAAGACAGGATTCGTTGAATAATTTAGACATGATAGGATCCTTTCATATTCGCGGATAAGCTTTTTTTGTGCGGTTATTAAAAGACGAGAGGAAAACACCGTGTTGGCTCATACTGCATTTATTCGGAGTACTTTTGACACACCATAATGTCATCATTGGGGTATTGTTAATTATAGAGAAGTTATTTAGTGTTCATGGTAGTGAAGGGCAAAAATTGTTGTGATCATCCGAAAATTACCATTTTTATATGTGGAGTCAGGAACGCTGCGTCATGTCTTGGGTGACGGTCATCGTTTAAGGGAAGGTAACTAGGTATGCTGTGGAAAAAATCCGGACTTGCGTAGTTGCTAGACAAAGGAAAAACTATTCTGACAAGCGCTAACATTTAAAGACTATCTATTGTACACATTTTAAAATGTTTGTGGAGTATTCGTAATTAATTTTATTGAGGTTTGGTTTCAATTTTTTTATATAAATAACTTCGAAATTTTTATTTTGTGTTTATTCTTTTCGTGGAAAATTATGGAGGTATTTTCGACAAGGATTTTTCTGAATTGCGAGTGTGGACAGGTATGTTGTTGTAAATGTTTAGAAATATCCGACGTGTTATTCAGGTGAAGACTTAGCCTACGTGAAAGCGTTGTTGTCGAGTGTCCAACATAAGATATTATTTTTATCATTGGAGATGCAACCTCCCAGAGGACATTTAAATTTATAAACAATGTTGGCTTTCTGCAACACGCAAATGGCAGGGGAAGAGCCATTACAAAGGATTTTATTAGATATAGCGTATTTAGTGTAGTATATAATGTTTCATGTTTTTACTAGGGTCTGTGGTGGATGTATTTTTTTTAAAATAATGTTCGCCTTCTACAAGGTCTAAGAGCCACTCCAGGTAAAGGCTTACAGAGTAGGCGGTAAGCGGTACAGTTTATGAGTATATGTGGGGGAGATAACGGTCAAGATTGTAGTGATAGTGGAAACATCCTTTTTGGAATCGATTCCATAAGGGGGAGAATTGCCTTCTTTGGAAATCATCGTTTGAAGACATAGCTTTTACTGGCTTTGTGCACTTACTGTTGGCAAATATTCATTTATCTCAGATATGACCATGCATTACATTTATTAATGTAAGTAAAAAAAGAAGTCTTTTTTATATGATGCGATAAACTAAATCAAACTGAAATCTCAAACAAATCGAATGCAGTTTTGCATCCAATAAATATCTTTATTTTGAAACTTTGACAACACTTTATTCAATTTTCTTCAAAAAGACAAAAGAAAATGCAATTGTTTTGGAGCCACATACAAGAAACAGTTTTGAATGAAATTTAATATTCTATCATAAAAATTCTATATGACTATGCCCAACATCTTTTACCGAAAATTGTTCTGTATAAAATAGCAATATTGTTTTTATGTTTGTATTTTTGCATCACGTCCGTCACCGGAGTGCTTGAAGGTGGTGAAGGGGGATGTTTTTGAGTAAGAAGAGAGCGCGAATAAGAATTTGAACACAAAATATTTTCACGGGATGCGGGGGTAAATAGATTTCTGGAGTGGGGGCTGTTATATATATATATATATATATATATATATATATATATATATATATATATGTGTGTGTGTATGTGTGTGTATGTATGTGCGTGTACGTGTGTGTGTGCGTGTGTGTGAATGTGGTCAGTGAAGTCAAGACCCAGAGGCGACATTCTGTTTCATACTAAATGCATTCATCAGGCCTGACGATTGCGTTTGACATTAAACAGACTGTCGCTTCTGAGTGTTGACTTCAATGTCCACTTTTATATTCACATACGCTCTATCCTTGATATTGAGCACTTTAACCCATAAATAAAGCATATCTTAAAACTATATTTTATTATATATATTTCTTCTGTTTATACGTTATTTAAATAGATACAATTTATTTAAGTAAATGCTCTGTTGTTTAATCAAACATTATTACCATTCTGAATGTTTGAGAGATTTCATAGATATATATATATATATATATATATATATATATATATATATATATATATATATATAGTTTGTCTGATGATCGCAAAAGCGTGAAACCCAGTGTTACAAACTCAAACAACTGAATATGGTGGACTTTCCTGTCGTATTCGATGTATGAGGGTCAAGCAGCTCAGTTCCTAAGAACCGACAGCCCGACACCAGCACATATGATTTGATTATAGTGGTGAAGGCTTTGTGCACCAAGCACACTTTTTGAAGGGCCGAATACAGAGATCTGGTGCACTACGTGCCACAAGATCTCCAAACGACCTTCTGCAGGTTTTGAATTCGGAGTTGTCTCTCCGAGAGCAGTTGCCATCCAAGGTTATAGAACCCAGTCTGTCCCGCTATTTACCCATAGCTGGAGGCAGAAGAGAATTAATACCTTTTCCAAGGGTATTAGCACGTAAGTGAATGTAATGGATTCGACTGCAATTCGAACTCGGCTCCCTCAACTGAATATATATATATATATATATATATATATATATATATATATATATATATATAATCATTTATAAGCGTGAGACTCATAAGCGCATTGCATGTAAAATACAGTAGTTCTTTAATAGCGATATAAATTGTTCGTATGTGGTATCAAGTGAAAATCGAGCACACTATACAGGCGTACAAGACGTTTGGGCCACCTTAATGAATTATTTACTCTTAGTTAATTTTATCCCCAACATCGAGAGTGATTAGCAGTATGATGATCTTTGAAGTTCAGAAAACACGTAAATGCATTTTCGTTAATTCTGAATGGTGGCTGGCAGATTATTTTAAGCATAGTAATGCTGAAAAAAGGTCATGCAAAAATACTTAGCCAACAACGAAAATTTCACCTTTTATCTCTTTCCTTGAAAAGGAATTTTTGTTACAAAAACTGATCTTTACAGCATCTTTTGTTAACCAGCACCTACGAAAACGCAATAATCCTCAATGGCCACAGACGCTACTGGTAAAAGTATTCTGCAGGACGATCCTAACTACTTACTCAAATAAAAGTGTAGAACGATAGTATTGAGTTTTCCCAAAGCTTTTGCACACCAGTGTACAATATCTGTCGATATTTCTGAGATGAGGTATTGTAACTATTTACAGTATTTACATCGTTCGGACTGTTGTCCTCATCTTTATTGCCATATTCACGACCTTTCGGCCGCTGTACCCTCCGGCTTTTCAGGATCTGTCTATATTTCTAAGATGAGGTATTGTAACTATTTGCTGTATTTACATCTTCCGGACTGTTGTTCTCATCTTTATTGCCATATTCACCACTTTTCGGCCGTTGTACTCTCCGGCCTTTTTCAGGATCTGTCTATATTTCTGAGATGAGGTATTGTAACTATTTGCTGTATTTACATCGTTCGAACTGTTGTCCTCATCTTTATTGACATATTCACGACGTTTCAGCCATTGTATGCTCCGGCCTTTTTCAGGATCTGTCTATATTTCTGTGATGAGGTATTATAAGTATTTACACTATTTACATCGTTCGGACTGTTGTCCTCATCTGTATTGCCATATTCACAATGTTTCGACCGTTGTACGCTCCGGCCTTTTTCAGGATCTGTTTATATTTCTATGATGAGGTATTGTATCTATTTACAGTATTTACATCGTTCCGACTGTTGTTCTTATCTTTATTTTCATATCCACGACGTTTCGGCCAAAATCAAACAAGTACAACAAATTAAATATCTAGGAAGTATTTTAACAGAAAACGGAAAGTGTGACCCTGAAATCCGAAGGAACATTGGGATGGCCAAAGATGCCTTTCACAAGCTAAGCAAAGTATTAAGAGATATAAAAAACTTCATTAGAAACAAGGAAAAGTGTACTAAACTGCTATGTGATATCTGTTCTCCTGTATGGTAGTGAGTGCTGGACAGTCTCCTCAAAGATGAAGAAGAGACTTGAAGCAACAGAAATATGGTTCTACCGAAGGATGCTGAGGGTACCATGGACCGATTATGTGAGTGACGTCGAAAGTTTGGAGAAAATGCAAACAAAAAGGAAACTTATGCTTAACACCCGGAAGAAGCAGTTGTAAATTCTAGGGCACATAAAAGGAAAGAGGGCTTGGAAAATCTGATACTCACAGGACAGATTGAAGGCAAGAAAGACAGAGATAAAGAACGTATAGCTTGAGTAAATTGGTGGCGAAACAGGGTTTAGGAGAAATAATAGAAAGACAATAAATTTTATTACGAGCTACAAAAGAAAAGGGAATTGTGGAGAGCCGTGATCACCTACGTCCTGAGGGGAAGAAAGTCCCTAGACATGGTCAGCACGACGAGTCAATTTACCCCCCTAAATTAAATAATGGTTTCAGTGCGGAATCCCCTTATGATCGCCCAGATAATAATCCGCCTGTAAACAATATAAAGATATTAGGTTGGTGCAAAAATAATGACGTAATAATGTCGTTTTTTTACGTATTTTTAACGTCAAAAAACGACATTATTACGTCATTATTTTTGCACCAGCCTAATAATTTCTCATTCCAGAAATTCAAAGACAAAGTAGAATGTCTGTCCAAATGATTCGTCGAATATTTTTTCTCATCTTTTTTTCTTTTCTTTCATCGTAGCTGATTTTTTCTCTTTCTCTCTCTTTTAATATTCAACTCTTTCTCTTCCCCATCAGCCGTCCTTTCTTTCTCTTTTTTCTCCTCCTACGATGTTTCATCTTCATTAGAATCCCCAACACTTTCCCCCATACCACAGTACGTTATTCAGAGTTAAGCTATGTCTAATTCCAACAACAATCTTTTTTTTTTCTCGTTACATTCGGAAGGGTCTGTGAATCGATATCTCCTTTCAGTCGGCTGGTCCGATGGCAAGTTCTTATTCGATTCTCTTTCTGCCTTGTGCATTAATTGTAAGATAGAACAAGCCAAGACAGGAGGGATGAAGACCACTATAATAGAATCCTAATTCGGTTTTCGCTTGGAGGCGAACATGCCGAAAATGGCGCTGTACACAGCGAAGTGTAGACGCCGATGTCACTCGCAACACTGCAAAGCCTGACCGATAAAACAGTTTCCACACCACACGATTGAGAACATTGAGAAAAAAGAAGAAAAAAAGGATAAAAGGAAGAAAGGCAAGAAGAAGAGAGTTAAAAATAAAAGAAACAAGCACAAAGAAAGGAAGAAAAAGAACGAGAGAGATTTTAGATTTAAGATGTTTGTTCTTGCTTATTAATAACATGGGCATTCTTTGAATTCGCGGGGTGGCTGTGGGTGTAATTGTAGGGTAGACTAGATACCGATATTGAAGATGATGATATGTAGACTTTAACGTCATCCACAACGCTAAGCAGAAAGCCAAAGAAATATATTGATGAATAATCAATGTAAGAAATATTATTTGTGGTTGTACGATTCATCAATAATAGATAAATACATAGACATTCAGTATGGATGTCAAGGTTAGAAACTAATCCTCTCCTTTTCCCTGTCTCCTCCTCCATTTCCATGCGCCAGCCGATAATCAATATTTTTTATCAATAAAATTCGGATCAGCAGTTTTAAAGTAATCAGTGAGAGAATGTTTCTTTCAATATCTGCTTTACCATTCGTCAGTGCATTCAATATGGCTGCCATATTTGGTCTCGTGTTCCTGCTATATATCTTGAGGTTATTGATAAAATCCAAAAAAAGGGTCTGTAATGTTATTAGTTCGGAGCTGGCATCTCGACTTCAGTCACTTTCCCACCCCTGTAACGTCACCCACTCTGTCTTTTCTATAAATATTTTCACATCAGTTGTTCTAATGAGCTCTCTTCCTTGATACTATTTTGTTCAGTTTCTTGCATATAAATTGTATTCATTGGGGTTTCATTTGTAAATGTTTTTTTTTATTTTTATTCCCTCCCTCACAGACAAATTGTACATATGGGGACTAGCTAGGAGTTTATAGAGACCTTGAATGTATTATGATGGCTGTAGTAAGAATGGTAAGTAAGAATCTTTTGTTTGTAAGGAATACTGTGGCTTGTTTGGGTCAGTAATTGTGGCTAGCTAAGTTGAAGGTAAGACAGATTTAGGATCAACTTTCTCCTATCCCCCCTCTTAGCCTTGGCCGCATTTTCCTATTATTCAAAATAAATATTGCTCTCTTTTTTGATAACTTTACCGCATGAATTTAAACATAGTACTAGATTGGTAATTAGGTCTCATTGTTTTGCAGTTGAAATAGCAAGTATGTTCTATTCTATGCTGTTGATGCGTATACAACGATAATTGCTATGTTGAAGGGTTTCTCTTTCAGTTTAATTAACTGAGATTTGGCAGTATCCAAGGATACATTTCCTCATGTCATTATCTAATATCAACTCTACAACTCCTTAATCATACCATTATGGCCTTGTACTTGAATAAGCCAAGCTCGATTTAAAATCCTTCCTTATCAGACGATTTTAAATGACAAGACGTTGGCTTCCAGGCTCATGATATTTGCACAAATTTTGACTCACACAGAAAGAAGGAGCCCATTTTGAGCGCAAAAGAGAGGTAATTTCGAAAGAAAGAGAGACCATTCTCTGAGGAAAAAAAGAGTCTATTTTGAAAGAGAGGAAATAGATTCCATTTTGAGAGCATAAGAGAGGCAATTTCGAAAGAGAGACCATTCGGAGAGAGGAGGATATTTTTACGTCTACTCTATCTGTTTAATGTTAAAGTTCATGTTGGTACACGTGAAGGTCACTACATTTACAACGGTGATATTTTCCCAAGAGATGATGTCATTTCACATTCTTTATAGAGAAAATGGAAAGATCATAGTCATATGTGAATTGATTTTAGTAGAAGATTCACAATACCCGGCCCTAATTTTTAACATCTGTGGAGCTTCAAAATCACGATGAACTCAATAAGACTGATGACTACCATAGCCTAATGTCTAATTGATGACCTGTCTTCGGTTTAAAATCAACGATTACATTTGCCTATCCGTTCCTCAGAATTTAGGGGATTAGATATCCGAGATTATCTCATAAACCGAAATTACGTGTGTGTCGCTAAAGTAAGGGTGGGATTTAAAAATCTATTTTTATATTTAATTTAATTTTTTTTTTAATATATATATATATATATATATATATATATATATATATATATATATATATATATATATATATATATATATTTGATTTAGATGATACTATGTATATTATAAATTGCATTGATTATCCATTCGCACCAATTTCTGTGAGTAATTTTAATCCTCAACATATAATCCATCACTAACGCAGTTTAACAATTATCTTTTATATCATTTCCCTCCAATCAAGGCGAAAATGCCACTAAAAACGCCAGGGGTTACTGAGAGTGAAAGAAAATGAGAAGATTTTAATAAGGAGACAGGATAATAAAAGAACAGGTTTCAGGAAGACAGATGGCGATTGACGTTACATCAGAGAGCTCCACAGGCGATAATTTCGAGAAAAGAAACTGTTAGAATAAAACCTACGGTTACATTTAGCTATTTCAACAGTAGAACGATGGGACCTAGTTGCCAATCTAGTACTGCGCTTAAATTTATGCGGTCGGGGTAGCAAGGAGGAAACTTCATTAGAACAATTGCCGTGAAAATATTTAGAAAAGACAGAGAAAACCACGAAACAGGGAAACTATATATATATATATATATATATATATATATATATATATATATATATATATATATATATATATATATATATAACTCTTATAAGCATAAGAAACTCTACTCGCTCGGAAAACCTTCGGTGTATTGATTTGAAATAAACCTTCGGTGTATTGATTTGAAATAAACAAGCCAATACTAAAGAGAAAAAAAAGGTATAAAAAAAGAAAGAACCAAGAACATATACGTTAACCGAAAATAATCGTCCAGCAATACGAGTTCAAGGCCCAAAGAAAAAAAACCTGATTCGAGTAACCAAAACAGCTAAATAAAGGGCTCAATACAATGAGTAGATCAGACCTAGTTAAACCTAGAGAGCTAGACAAACCTACCTTCCCTGACGATCCGGTAGGTTTGTCTGGCTCTGTAGGTATAACTATATATATATATATATATATATATATATATAGTGTAACCCCGATATAAGAGAAACCTGGATATAAGAGAGATTTTCTCTGGTCCCAAATTAGAGCCATACTTACCTAAACAAAATAGACCTAACCCGGATATAAGAGAAACCCGGATACAAGAGAAGTCTTCTCCGGTCCCGACAACTCTCTTATATCCAGGTTATACTGTATATATATATATATATCCTCTTGCCGCTGGATTCTAGAGAAGCAGCCGAAATATTGCATATGTGCAGCCCTTTTTCTCCTGAAAATGCACTCACGCACACGCCATCCCTTAAAATAAAAAAAATGGAATTGATATCGATGGTATCGCAACATGTTAAGTGCCAATGAAGGCTTTATATTATTGAAATAATAATAATAATAATAATAATAATAATAATAATAATAATAATAATAATCTGTCTCTCGACTGCTTCGATTGTCGGTGGGCAGAAGAAACGGACAACCTTTTCCAAGATGATCTGTTGGCGATGACTCTCGGGAGTTCCCGCATTGTCATGTCCGTCCATTCTTTGATGTTGCCGCCCCGCATTAGCCCGTCTTCAACTCTTCTTTACATGATGATCTTGTAAAGGATGCTTATGCCGTGTAAACGTGGCCAAACCATGCCATCTTCGGTCGCTTAATAGTAACGAGGAGAGATTTCCCAGTTGGCCCACGAGACTTTCGACCCTGCTCCATACAGAGTCACATGAATGGAACTTGTGTAAGAATAGCAATAATGATTGCTATATTTAATGGAGATCAGTCTACTCCGTCGCCCAACGACCAAAAATCAATAAAAAAAAATCTTTAGTTCGTCGTCTTTGTTTTCGAACTATGCGGGCAACTTCGAACTATACTGGTTCTGTGGATTCTCCAGAAATTAACTACAGCGAATTTCGATCGTCTCCAATCTAAATCTGCAGACAGGATTAAACTGTTGGTAATGGTGCTGGACGATCTCCTCAAAGATGAAGTCAGTCGGTCAGCTATGTGCCATGCGTGATACACGCGTAGGCGATCATATATCTTTCGATACGTGACTGACGGGGCAGATTTTTTTCCCACATTAGGTTGCCATTTCTTTCTGTGGTACACCAGTTGCCATCCAAGGCTATAGAACACGGTCTTTCCTGATATTTAATACTAGCTGGGGGTAGAAGAAGAAGATTCATACCTTTTCCAGGGGTATTAGCGCGTAAGTGAATAGAATGGATTCGACTGGAATTCCTCAATCCGAGCCGCTATCAATTACTCCATCGCGCCTCCCCAAAGATGAAGAGGAAACTTGAAACAGCAGAAATGTGGTTCTACAGAAGGATACTGGGGATACCATGGACCGAACATGTGAGTAACAATGAACTTTTAGAGAAAATGGAAACGAAAAGCAAACTAAAATTTAACATCAGGAAGTAACAGTTGAGATTTCTAAGGCATATAATGAGGCAAGAGGGCTTGGAAAATCTGACACTCGCCGGACAGATAGAGCGACAAAGGAAAACAACGCATAACATACTTAATGAGCTTGAGTAAATGGATGGCGGAACAGAGCTTAGGAGAAAGACAGAGTTTATTAAGAGATAGGAAGTTGTGGAAAGCCATGATCGCCTACGTCCTGAGGGGACACGTCACATATAAAGAATATATCCAGTGCGGCATTGCTGGTCGGAGGGCTTCCAAGACAGAAGTCTACGGCCAGAGGGTTTCCACAATAGAATCAATGACCACTTGTCAGTGATAACGGCGAGCCTTCAGGTCTGGAGAAGAATGGACTCCGACAGATCTACTTTGCCCAAGACACGCTAAGTCTGAATGAATACCTACCAAGATAGGGAGGTGGTCACGTACCCAGCTGCGCAGCGACGCTACGAACACATCTTGGTCATGACAAGAATTATGTTGGCGTTGATTTCTGAAGTCGTTATCATAAATTAAAAATACTGAACTAAATATGAGCGTTCTAGTTCTGTCTTACAATGATTCATGTATTATGAAACGTTGTCTCACGTCATCATGATAAATTACGTCATCGTGATAAATTACGTCATCATGATACAAGAAATCCGAAATAAAAAAACAAAGGCTATGGCTGACAGTTATGCTTTAGCATTCATTAGAACGTGAACAGTATAGAGAAATTTATTTACTGAAAAAAAGTTTGAACAAAGTAACTATAAACAATTTTTTTCCTATTCTCTGCCAGCCACAATGATGAAGAAAGCATTACCTCGAACCATCGCCAGTGAGACACGCTGCAAGAGCCACTCCGCTTCGCGAGGCTCGTCCCATAATCGAGAAATGGCTCTTATTCTTTCCCTGTTCAATATTAGAATCAATAAACATAAACACGTCAATTTTGACAATTGCTGATATAAAACTTGTCGCAATAAAATCAAAAATTACTTTTTAAAACGTAATTAAAATTAAGCACCTTTAACGCAAGCTATAGACCAAAAATATTTTGGTAAAAAAAATTATCCCGCTTACTGTAAATTAAGGCTTAGTATTAATGAGATCCTTTTTAAAAAATTAAAAATCCTCAATTAAATAAGGGTGTCTTCACTCTGGGCTTTGGGATTTGTGTATTTATTTTTCCAAATGATTCATAAATTCCTAAGTAAAGAACTGTGTTTACATTTTTGTCTCATATGCCACCTCATCAAAAATCATAAGCACTACAATTCCAAATGAAAATACGGGATAATTATAAGCAAAATCCATATTTTTATCTCTAATGTTTGAGATGTCAGATGTTGACCAAGGATATACGATGGGTTGGAAGTGGATTGGACAGGGATATTTTTAGCATCCAACAAATAAATATATATATATATATATATATATATATATATATATATATATACAATTAATACAAATATAAAATTTGACACTCAACTGATTGATGTCATTTTCAGCATCTCGATCCCAGAGTTTCGTAGACGGACCCTCCAGCAATCTTTTCATCCACTGCTCAGGAGATACCAACCTTTTATGCCAGTGCGTTTCGTTCCTTAAGAAACTTTATCATAGCAAAATACAGTTATTCAGGGAACGAAACGCGTTGTCATAAAAAGGTTTTTTGCTCTCTCTTTTGTGGCAAGATATTGAACACACAACTCAATGGATCAAGTCACTTTTTGGATTACATTACACTTTTATCCACTGGGTCATGTCCCTTTGAGTGAGTGAATTTTTAGGACTTCAAACGAATAAACCTAATGTTTTTGTTTTACCAGAGCTCATTTTACAGTTAACTCTCTGTAGTACTGGTCTATGTCTATGCTTGGCCGGCTTAGGACATATTTTTTTCCTTAAGTTTTTGTATTTCTCAATGATAAGAGAGTGCGTTAAAAAGCATTTCCAGACAAAATTATAACCCATCGGCGGCAAATCCAGAATTTGGGATTATTATTATTATTATTATTATTATTATTATTATTATTATTATTCGGATAAAAAATCATACCTAAATCATAAAAATACATTAAAACAAGAATTATAACAGTGACAATGTTTGGTTTGTGCGTGAACACTATAGAGAAGGCGATTATCTCACTTTGGTTTAGGTAAGTCACATGAGTCATGTGAACAGCAGCTTACTGACGTCTTTCCATACAGTGACAAAGGTGGCAGTCAATTTCAGTTTGTTAACAGCAGCCAAATCTGTCTCCTAAGCCGTTTACCTTTGGGTATATATCTTTCCCAGATATAGAAAGAAACTCCGCCTCACAATCCTCGATTTGGGAAAACTTAAGACTCGCTGTTTCCCGTTCATGGAATATGTCCTCGTCATAGTAAATGAATCCGGCCCGTTTGAATCTGGAGTCCTAAACAAGGCTTCCCCAGACACAGGAGTATCTCCATATGTAGGACCGTTCCTTTTAATTGCTTCTTACATTCTGTTAGTTGTGTAGATACATGTGAAATATTGTTCTCCGTGTGGGACACGTATACATTTGTATACATACCTTTGTGCATGTCTTAGTTTATATAAAAGTCTCTCTGAGAACAAAACATGTTTGTCGTTCTTTTTCCTTTCAGCCAATCCGTCCCGTCCATGAACTACGGTGTTATTATATCACGGATATAATAATGCCCTTAACGAGGGAAACGTAAATTGGAAAATAAATCTTTCTTCCAAGCTCTCTCCTGTTACACTGTCAACGGTTTCTGCGCATGCACCTCTGTCAAAATATCAACACGTAGTTATTCCCCTTGGTTGTTATTCCTCTTTATCCGTTATTCTCCTTAATTCCGTTATTCCCTTTAGTCGTTATTCCTCGTGGTCGTTATTCCCCTTGGTTGTTATTGTTCTTGGTTGTTATTCTCCTAGATTGTTATTCCCCATGGTCGTTATTCCACATGGTCGTTATTCCCCTTGTTGGTTATTCCCTTTTATTTGTTATTCCTCTTAGTTGTTGTTTCCCCTTGTTATTCACCGTGGTCATTATTCCCTTTGTACGGAATTCAAACTTGACTGGAATTCAAAATCGACTCTCCGATTTCCAAATAACAATAGTTTATCAAGATTACGGCACCTGGTATTCCCAAGCGGTCGCCCTTCTGGGTATTAACCAGGCTTATCATTGCTTAACTTCGATGATCGTAGGAGAACCGGTGTTTCAACACGATATGCTATATGTGTATGTGTGTGTACGTGTGTGTGTAAAACAATATAGTATATATGGTAAATATCTAAGACAATTGGAATATATGTGTTTATGAGCCATTCTGTTGATTTTAAACATTTATTGTGTTTTTTTTATTATACTTTCTAGATTTTCAGTGCAGCTGTAACTCAATTTTAGGGTGTTCTTATTAAATATATTACTAAGCCTACTATTGGTGGGGAAGTGTTTATCAATTAAAGCTAAGAATTTTTGTCCTAGTTTAATACTAACCATTTGGTTGAACGGAGGGGTATACCAAATGATTTTTCTTTTCCTGTTGTTACTATGGAAATTTTGATTTCAAATCTCTGAAATTTACGTGTTTTAATAGCATATTCATAAATATGCTATTAAAACACGTAAATTTCAGAAATAAGTTATTTCAAAAAAATTTCGGTTGAAGATGGAACAGAGCTTACTTTAATTCAATTTAATTCAAATAATTATTTTGAAGTTTTCGGCTCTTGTTTTGAAACATGAGACCTCTTATGTAGCGTGTTGGAATCATATTTTTAAATAAATAATTATATTTATGCTCTACTTTTGTATCGAGCATTATTTTTTAAAAATAATAACAAAAATACTAAAGAACTTTGGATTATTTACCTAACCAGTTCTTTCCTATTTTCTATATATTTTCACATATATATATATATATATATATATGTGTGTGTGTGTGTGTGTGTGTGTGTGTGTGTGTGTGTGTGTGTGTGTGTATGTGCGTGCGCGCGCGTGTGTGTGTGTGTGTGTGTGTGTGTGTGTGTACACACATGCACACGCGTGTGTACGTACACACGAACACTAAGGTGTAATACCGCTTTGTATAAATGACAAATTTCCATTTGAAATGATTTATTATTATGACTAACTGTCCTACCCGGATATGTCGCTAATCCTCCCAACACAACATTCTTTACAAATCTAGAAATTCAAACCAACCTATTTTCTTGTGCGTAATATGAAAAAATATTGAAATGAAATTTAAAGTCAAAAAGAATTGCGGTCGTATTATACACAAGTAAACGTTTCGCGAATTTTTTTACTCAGCTTCAAAAAGATCTTTATTTGAAAGAAGAAGATTCCAAATACACACACTTATCACAATAGATAATAAATTTCTAATTAGGCAGGTGTTGATAAGAATTTTTAACAAAAGGTATTTCATGTCTGGCAATATTTCTTTCTCTTTGTTTTTAATGAAAGACAATATACTTTTTTTTATTTTCATAGCTTATTAATATATAGAAATATTATAAATTAATTAACACCTTAAAAAGTCTAGTTAGCACTTTTCCCTGAAAATAAGTTTAGAAACGGAAATTAGAGAAACGCGCAATGGCTCAACATCCGGTTTATTTCTATTCTTTAATATCGTGAAAAATTTAATATTTTAGTGAAATATAAGTATAACATTGACATTTTAAGGGCTAATATGATATAAATATAAAAAATGACTTTAGCAATAGCTGTACTACGGGCTCGTATTATACACGAGGTAATATTAAACTCAAGGGGTATTATACGCAAGAAAATAAAGTAAAAGGAAATCACGATATTTTTGTTAATTTTTGATAACGTCATTCCTTATGAAGATAAATTTTGTTTGTTACTATGGTGATGTGAAGAAAAAGCGAGAATGTCGGGCGATAAGACTTAAGAAAGGTTTTAAACGGATTAAAAAATACTATAGACCTTGAACTTAGAAACACAAATAAAAGGTAACCAAGAAATTAATGCATATTTTTAAACATTTACTTTAAAACGGCATATCAGCTCCGAATAAATTTTATTGGTCAAGTTAAAAAAAAATACGAGAATGTAGACATTTTTGCCATCAAGATACAAGGTTATTTATTACAGTAACATGATTGATTTCTTTTTTACGGTTTATCAACACTTTGTGGATTATTTTAAAGCCGAAGCATTTTGGATTTATTAGAACAATTAATATTTTTTGCGAGTTAATATTGCATTAAGAATTTTTTGCGAATAACAAGGGTTTCTTCAGATACCAGCCCTACTATTTAACACATAGCTAAGGGTATTTGAGCGTAAGTGAATATAACGATCCCGACTGGAATTCGAACTCGGCTCTACGATTTCTCATTCTGAGTCTGTACATAGAATTCTGAAGTTTTGGAGATAAATCGTTCTTTAAAGGGATTTTTGCAGCTTTATAGTTGGTGAAGATTTTACACTGCAATTATTTGTCGAAATGCGTGTAAAATCGGTAATTAATTGGCGAAAGGTCCAATGAATACGCCCGGTTAAGGCAGAGTTTCGTAGCCATATTCGTTCAACTTTTGGAGCTTTGGTTGTACGACGTGTGGTCGAGCATTGTCGTGCAAATGGATTACATCTTTTCCGCTGACCAATACAGGTCATATATGCTACAGTTTTTAATGCATTTCATCAAATTTCTTACATTGCTTCTCGGTTGTGACTTTTTTTCCCCAGGATTCAAAATGGTAGACTAATCCAGCTATGGACCACCAAACAGTCCCCATAACCTTCCTTTGGTGCAACTTCGGCTTTGAGAAGTGTTTAGGAGCTTTCAACCAATGCTATGATCGCCGTCAGTATCCAAGAAAGACGTAGTTTTTGATGCGCAAAGCGAAGAGCAAACCTCATGGCGATGATTTTTCTAGTTTTCGTTAAATTCGTGTGATTCCCATTTTCCAAGCTTCTTCTACTTTCCAATTCCGTTCAAATATTCTTAACTAGTTTCAATAATTGATACCTAACTGTCTTGCAAGCTCTCGAACAGTTGTGATTTGCTTCCAACAAATCTGTCAATGGCTGAAGGATGTCTGCGACCTCCGTATTTTCAAGAATGACTTTACAACAGAATTTTTTAAACGACATTGCACTTGGCAATCATTGATGTTTCTCGCTGTTTGTTCGGCACTGTTACCAAAAATAAGCCGACAGAAATAAATTAAGCGAAAATCCTGTTTTGACATCTGAACTTTGAAGATTTGAAAATTTACAAAATTCAATTTTTATAACAAGTGGAGTAAAACGAAAAAACATATGGTGTAATATTATACATCATTTTACAGGCCTTGCCTGAATGTCTGTTCTTAAAAAATGTCGAAATAAATATCTGTATCAATTTCTGAACAATTTAATAGTAAATGGGAATGAAACGCTTTGGTAAAAGGGAATGAAACACTTTGGCTGGTTTAAAAAAGAGAAAAAATGAAACTTATGGAACTGCCACCCAAACAATAACTGGTTTGTGGCCATATCACGTTGAAACTACCGGTTCCCGTACAATAATCGAAGTTAATCTTCGTCGAGTATTGGTGAGTACTTAGATAGGTGACCGAATGGAAATACAAAAAAGCTTGGGTGTGCAGCTGGTGTAATGGATAATATCTTTGAATTGTAAATCAGAGTACCAAGTTCCAATTCCAATTGGGTTCGTTATATTTACTTACGCGCAAATACTCTGAGGAAAGGTATGAAGCCACCTCTTCTCCCCCCATCTATGACTTGTATCACTAAAACCATTATTATTTTTTTTTAAATCTCACAATCTAAAAATATTTTCTAAAATTTAAATAACCTGCATAGGGTTGATAAGCCGTAAAAACGAATCGACAAATCAATCAAGCGATAACTGAAAAGACGTTATACACGTACTCAGCTTTAACAGAAATCTATATAATTTTGAGCACGCACGCGCATGTACACACACACGCACACTCACACATGCGCATATACATTTATAGACACGCACACACATTTATACACATATATGCACACAGACTCCACGCACACACACACACACACACACACATACACACACATATACACTCAGGCAAGCATATAGACACACGCACACACATACACACAAATTATGGTTGAATTTGCGGTGAAATGTAAAGATGTTGTAATTGATAGAACAAATATCCTTAGGAAAGGTAAGAATCAACCTTTCTCCCCCAGGTATGGGCTAAATATCAGAAGAGATTGGGTTCTGTAGCTTTGGTTGGCAATCATTCTAGTAATTCGATAAAAAAAAAAACAAAAAAAAACCATCTCCCAGCAGCCTGGGCCACTCGTGAGTATGTGTCTGTTCATGGAAACGCACCGTGAGTGAAATTCTTTAGTCCTGTGAGTTCCGCATTTTGAATGCAGGCAGAGAAAGCGTTTCGCATTGTGCGGATTATCGCCATTTCTTATTCCATTTGGCGACATTAAAATTCCCACCTTGACCCATTTGCTTTGATGGGCAGTTTACATTGTTTATTTGTCATCCGCTGGCTCTTTAACTTGTCATATTGGAATGTAAAAACTCACAAATGGAATTCGCAGTGTGCTACTATAATTGTGGGGGTGGGGTATAAACAAATCGGTGGGGGACAAAGCAGGACAACTTTCGCGGAGAAGGCCTGGGGCGAGAAACGAGATTTAGAAAAATCTAATCGAGGTGAAACGAAAGAAACCCTTCGTTTTAGAAGAACTTGTTTTAACTTGTTTACAAATTTTTCAGAAAATCATTTGCTTTACATGTATGTGTGTGTGTGTGTGTGTGTGTGTGTGTGTGTGTGTGTAAGAGAGAGTGAGAGAGCGAGAGAGCATAGGAGGGGGGAATGGATAAAGCATGAAACAGAGATCCGTCGCTTGGTCTTGACCTCAATGTCTACTTTTATATTTTTATATTTCGCTTGTGGAACTCTCTTCCGACTTCTTACTTTCCAGGCAATTTTGGTCTTCAAAAATTTAATATCAATTGATATCTTCTGTTGTCTTCTTAGTTCTTGTTCTTTTATTGTTCTCTCCCCTTAAAAATGTTTTCCTTATATTTTGTCACACGCAGTAACTCCCTTCAGTATTAATGCCATCATTGCCTTGCTTGAGGTGAAATAATTAAAAAAATAATATGGCGAAAAAAAATGAAAGAACATTCTATTTGGTGCAATATGAATAGTTACAAAAAATGATGTCATATCAACGGAATATCTTGTCACCCGCTTTCAAGTGATTAAATTTAGAAAGGACTAGAATTATGTAGAATCCTTTGATGGATGAGCTGCTGTCAGGAAAAGGAACGTTTATACGTGACTCCACTCCTTTTGCCAATAATTAAAAAAAAGGATAGTAAAAACAGAAAATTACATTTGAGGTGAAAAAAAATACATTATTTGGACTATTGTCCTCATCTTTGTCGCCATATTTATTACAACGTTTCGGCCTTTCAGTATCTGTCTATATTTCTGAAATGAGGTATTATGTACACTATTTACATTATTCGAACTATTGTCCTCATCTTTGTCGCCATATTTATTACAACGTTTCGGCTATTGTACGCTCCGGCCTTCTTCAGGTGGTTGGAATATCGAACTGAACCCTTTATTCCTCTCACTGGGGTAGACTGTTATAGTTACACGTGCCATGTTTAATGGATGTCAGTTATCAGTTATCTCCTGTTAATTTCCCTCTGAAAGTTCTCCACTGCCTTAACCGGGTATTGAACTCACACTCTTTGGATCCTGTCACTGGATCTCACCAACGCCTTTATCCACTGTGCCATGTGTCTTGTAATAAATATGGCGACAAAGATGAGGACAATAATCCGAATAATGTAAATAATGTACATAATACCTCATCTCAGAAATATAGACAGATACTGAAAAAAAATAGTTCTCATATTATACAACATCTCTTCTTATTTATCTGTTTTCTTTATCCTTTCTTCTCCTACGCTCTCTCTCTCTCTCACTCTCTCTCTCTCTCTCTCACTCTCTCTCTCTTTGTCTTTTTCGTCTAAAAAATTATTCATCAAGAGCTCAGGGTCTGGTTTACTCAGCTGACCTTCTTTGTCATTACGATAATTGTCAAAATAATTTCTGTAACATCCTTGTTCTTAACAAGATATCAGCTGACAACTGATATCACTACATTAAGGGTCAAGTTTAAGAATGAAGTTAGTTCTTTATTCGTACTATTCGAGAATATAAGTGCTCACTCTCTTACTAATATCTCCGTCAATGGCGTGACATTTCTCTAAAGACGTCTCAGCAAAGAGGAACAGATTGATGACTTTTCCGAGAGTATTAGTGCCAAGTTTCTTGACTAGAATTCGAAATCAACCCGTTGATTACGTTTTCTTTGCCAATAATCGCTACGTCAGCTCAATAAATTTTATATTTTACCAGTTCTGATTTTGATTGTAAATAGAAACCCTATAACATCGTCATTGCTTATCGTAACTTTTATCAATTCAGTGCCGGCAGTAAACTATTTCCTGATGGTATAATGGATAAGTGCTTGGAATGAGAAATCGGAGAGCTGAGTTCGAATTCCAGCCAAATTCGTTATATTCACTCATGCGCAAATCTTGAAAAAGATAACATTTCATACCTTCTCCTTCCCCCGGCTATGGATTAAACAGCAGGACAGACTAGGTTTTTTGGCTTTGGTTTGGCAACCAATCTACCGAAGAAAGAAATGCTAGTTAAATACTAGAAATCTTCTGCCTAGTCAGTAATGAATCGAAAAAGACGTGATCACCCAACGATGGACAACATAAAATCACTTGACTTTTTTCTCTTTTTTTCATATGCTTTTTTTTTTTTTTTTTTTATTAGTGCGATTTTGTGATCTCTATTTGCTGCGTGATGACCTCCAAACAAATATCGAATACTTTAGAAACCGCCTCTATATTTAGTTGAGTACTCACTTTATTACAGGGACAACTTTTCTTGCTCACTTGAATTCTTTTTTCTTCATTTATTTATTTATTCTCATTTTCTTTCTTTTTTCTTTCTTTCTTTCTTTCTTTCTTTCTTTCTTTCTTTCGTCTCTGCTTCCTTTTTCCCTTCCTTCCTTCCTTTTTCCATTTCTTCTTTTTTCCTTCCTTCCTTTTTTCCTTCCTTCCTTCCTTCTTTTTTTCCTTCCTTCCTTCCTTTTTTCCTTTCTTCCTTCATTTCACTACGTTTCCGCTTGCCTTAATTTTTTTCTTTTGTGTCTCTTTTTTTTTAAAAATATCCCATTCTTTACATATTTCATTCCTTCCTTTCGTTTCTTTCTTTCTCTCTCTTTTCTTTTTATGTCACCTTCATTCTTTTTTTCATTCTTCCTTTCTATTTCCTTTCATATAGCTCTTATTTTGTCTACATTCCTTTCTTTCTTTCATTTACTCTTTCTTTTTTCTCTTTCTACTTTCTTTCCTCCGTCTTTTCTTCCCCTCTCTTTCGTCTCTTTCCTTCTTTCTTTCACGCGCATTTCAACTTTTATTTCTTATCTTTTGTCGCTTCGTTTCTTTTCTTCCTTTCATTCTTTCTCTTTTCTTTCTTTCTTTCTTTCTTTCTGCTTTTTTTTTTGCACCGCTCTTTCTTTTCCTATTCCATTCTTGTTTCTTTTTGTCTATTACTTTCCTATACTGTTTCTTCCTTCCTTTCCATATCCCTGCTTCCCTTTTACATCTTTCTTTTACTCTCCTATTCGTTTTTCTTTTCTTTTCTTTTTTGTCTATATTTTCTATATTCTCCTTCCTTCTTTCTTTTTGCTTCCTTTTTACATCTTTCTTTCTTTTACTGTCTCATTTGTCTTTCTTTTTCTTTTCTTTTTTTCTATATTTTCTATATTCTTTCTTTCTTTCTTTCTGCTTCCTTTTTTTTTGCATCTTTCTTTCATTCGGTTTATTCTTAAATCTTTGAATGGATTTACTAAATTCTAATCGATTCCATTTCGTCTCTCTTCAGATTTACTGGGTCGGTGACTTGCTGGGGGCTGTAGCGGGCACCCTTATGTACGACAAGATCTTCTCTGCCAACTCCAGCGACAAATGTCATATACGAAGCTGTTGCCTTGGCGTTCAGCCATCCACCCGCTCCGAGGGAGATTCGTCCTACGATGAGACAGAGACCAAGTCAGCCGGCAAGATCTATACGTCCCTGCCCAGCACCAAAGAAAAAGAAATGGATGTTATCACAACCATGTAAAGAAAAACTTTGAAAAGAAAAAAGAAAAAGAAAAAAAAGAAAGACGTATTGATATTACACGGTACTTTGTGTATGTTCGTGAGTATGTATGTATGTGAATGCTTGTGTGTGTCTGATGAGGCGTAAATACATATTACTCGGTGTTATTTCGGAGAGATGACCGTATCTTCGGTGAGGTTTATCACAACAATACAAGACAGTCATTTGGCAGCCGATGACTTATTTTATATTATCGAGTCGAATTGAAAAAAAAATCCAGCCAATTATATCCGACTCGGATCAAATAAAAACGTTGTCATTCTCACAAAGAATAAAATCTCGAATACTCCTGTGAAGGATTTCAATAGCAGAGAATAGCATCACCAACGTTCTTTACCTCGTTTAGAGATGTGTACAACCTCAAATCTGAATATCCGGTCACGTGACAATGCGAAATCGATTTTACGTATACCTGCTTTTTTCGGTTTAATATATGTACGCGTGTTACAAAATAATTGTATTTTCATTTTTTTTTTTTGTGCATTTTTAAGATATTATTTGTCAAAAGAGGAAATATTTTTACTAGAATATTGACAAAGTAGTAGTTTGCGACAGCGAAGCAAATATATTTGGACGAATTAAGCTCGCAAATCAGGAAGCGAAGTCAGAAATAGAAGGAAAGAAATTCCCCCTGGCGACAGTTTTAGACACACGGCTTTGTGAAAGTGATAAGTGCGCATATTGAAGCCTGAGCAAAGCAATGAATTATATGAAGCCAACAAGCGGACTGGCATACACACATACACACATACACTCATACATGAAAATAAACACGCGAGCATAGATGCACAAGAAGGGTTCCTCGGAGAGGCGCATTGATTAACAATATGGCGTCGCTGATTATTATTACAAACTATCGAGTTCAATCTTTACTCGGTGCCCTATCCACGTGGACTTGTACCAAAACTAAGATACTGTAATAAAAACTGTACACTGAAGTCAACACCGAGATAGGATAGTCTGTTTCATGCTTGAACTCAATCTCCGGACCATGACTGTCACCGCATGGTGTTGACCTCAGCGACAACTTTTATATTTACATACACTCTATCTAGTGAGCATTTTTATACATAAATGCAGCATATCATGAAAATATTTTTATCCTCTATATATATATATATATATACAAGGAAACCTAAAAACGCGATAATTTTGATTTGAATGTTTTCGACGAAAAAATGTTATCGAGAAAGAATATTTCTTTGTTTATATATATATATATATATATATATATATATATATATTTGAATAAAAACAGACCACGTTAAGGTTCCATGTAATAAATTATTTCACCATAACCCCTTTAACAGGGCTCTGGATCATCAGACTTTACTTCCAAAAATTGAAATGAAAAACCCATATATATATATATATATATATATATATATATATATATATATATATATATATATATATATATATATGTATGTATGTATGTATGTATGTATGTATATATATATATAATATGCTAATTTAATTCAGATTTAAGTTTTATTTAAATGAAGTCATCTGGTTACTTATGCCTATACATGTTTTAGTGTGTTAGTTTTAACAAAAAATAAAGATAATTTTGAATGATTTCGTTTTTTATACAATTTTGCCTGGGGAGATGATCCCAGTGAGCGGTATCTTTGATAACAATGATTTAGATACACAAAATATAATTAGAAAATTAGAAAAATACAATAAAAAATTAAATAGACAGCTTCTCTCAATTCATACTACCTAAATATACCTTATATATAATAAATATAGATTTTGTTCCTCACGGAATATACATTTGATATTTGTTAAATTTATGTATTTGACAAATGGAAAACGTTTCCATTTGTCAAATTTCTTAAAAACTTTGTCGGGATTCTATATCCTATTTTAAATACACACACACAAAACACACACACACACAGATAGATAGATAGATAGATATTGCTGCGACGTTCTTTGTTGGTTTCCCCTAGAAAATATGAGGGGCAGGTTCGATCCCTACCGGGGAACACATTTTCTCTACTAAAATTTCACGAATACACAGGCCGATAGACGCAATACACACTGTTTAATAAATAGAATTATAGTCGTCTATTTCAAATACAAAGTGTCCACTATAATAAGGTTTAAAATTTTAAAAATGTCTGATTAAAAATGTATGCATTAATTCTTTATATATATATATATGTGTGTGTGTGTGTGTTTGTGTGTGTGTTACAGAAATTGTCTACCGTATGTTATTGGTTAGCGATCACGTTTTGTTAACTTATTCACTAAAGTTTAATCCTGAGTGCACCAATATTTGCAAATTGCGCCAGACTATATAAAGTATTAAAATAACATTCAAATGCTCGAGCGTCTTCCTGTGGTGTAATGGTTAACGAGCTAATACAGCTGTCTATTCCTACGAAGTAAATTCGAGCCTCTCTGCTTGATGAAGCAAAGCCTTTGGTTTTCATATGATCACCAAAGTCAAGCAACATTGAAGTTGGTCAGCATTTAGAACGATAACCACTTAGACACACACCTCCTGCACAACTGCTTGTAGCCTTGTGTCTGACTTTAAAATAAAGTAACTGCCAAAAATCATCCCATTGAACGTATAAAATTATTAACTCTTCTGTGCCACGTAATGTTCTTCATATAAAAACATCGAAAAGAAACAATAACTATTCTGGTTGTCATCAAATTACTAATGTAAATGTTACAATAAATTATAATTCTTAAATTGCTTTAATATTTACATTGCCTGTAACTTTATGAAGAATCTTTAACATAACAAATATTGTTCGAACAATTAAAACAATTCTTCGAATATTTGCGGCTGTTTCGATCAAGCCATTCTTCAGAAATCACATGGTATAATTCGCGAGAGGAAATAAAAAGAATGCTTCTTACTGTTGAGACAAAACGGAAAACCGCAATCGTAAATGAACGTAAAATTCAGGCTATAATAATCCATACCCATTTTCTGTTACCATCTTCTTTGTCCGTTGATCGAGCTACATTAGTTATCAACGCATTTTAAAAACTTTTATTCGTATAACAATAATACTATCAACATGATGAAACAATAACATAGTACATAGAATATATATATATATATATATATATATATATATATATATATATATATATATATATATATTTAAACAGCAACTTTTCTTTCAAGCATCTTTCATTAAATATAACAGACAAGGAATATTTAATTAATTTATTATTAAGTTTTTCTAGAATCCGGACATTTTTCCTTTTTGTAGGAGTAAGGAAGTACTAGATGCTGGAAAACCTAATATTGTACTCCCTTACTCCTACAATACGGAAAACGTCAGGATGCTGGAAAAACTTAATCAAAAATGATTAAATCTTACTTGTCTGCCGTATTTAATGGTATATATATATATATATATATATATATATATATATATATATATATATATATATATATATAATTATATATTTAAAAATATGATTCCAATGCTCTACTTTTCTATCGAGCACTATTTTTTAAAAATAATAACTAAAATACTAAAGAACTTTGGATTACTAACCTAACCCGTTCTTTCCTATTTTCTATATATTTTCACACACACATACACACACACACACACACACACATATATATATATATATATATATATATATATATATATATATATATATATATATATATATATATATATATATAAAGGTGAACATTGAAGTCAACACCCAGAGGCGACAGTCTGTCTCATGCTAAAGGCAATACGATTGCCTTTAGCATGAGACAGACTGTAGCCTGTGGATATTAACTTCTATGTCCACTTTTATATTTACATACGCTCTATCCCTGATATCGAGCACTTTAATCCATAAATATAGCATACCTTAAAACTATATTTTATCATGTATATATATATATATATATATATATATATATATATATATACGCACGCACATATGTATATGTATACATATATTTATACGCACACACACCTATATATATATATATATATATATATAATTATATATATATACACACGGTGCGCTACTCAACATTTCGTGCAATTTAACAATGAAAAAATTTTTTAAAATTACGCCATCACCCAATTTTTCTCTTCTCCTTCTGTGTTTACAAAAGTTACTGGCTCACAAAATACAGCTCATGAAGAGTAGTGTCAAGAGTTCGTACTACATTCTGTTCGCGCATGCCGTTCCAGTTTCCCGAACTTTTGGATAGTACTTCGTATTAAGCACTGCCAAAATCTCACAACGACGTTTTGGGTTTTTTGCATTTCATTTTTTTTTTCACTGTCTCATTTTACTTCTACTTCTGTCTCCTTTCTGTTTGTTTGTCTTCCCGCTAATTTTAACCAAGAAAAATATTTAAATTCGCTGACACACGTACAAATAAAGTTTTTTTATTCTTGACATTACATTTTGTTATTTTTTCTTTACTATTGATCCTATTTCTTCTAAAAGTTATGACTTTGATTTGACTGTGAGTTTGTTTTCTTAGCGTTTATAAAGGATAAACATGGGTGAAACTGGGTTCTCTATTTCCCGCCAGATATCATCATCATTATCATCATCATCGTCGCCGTCTTCTGGCCAACCCATTCCGCCATATATAATAATTACCAATATCATCACTATCATCTGGTCAACCTTTCCCGTCACATATCATCATCATCCTCATCGTCTGGTCAAACATAAAAGCGTCATAGATGTCTTAGCAGACGCCTTCATCCATCTATCTCTTTCAAACCCTCTCAGGCAGGGCCGGTGCGTACTACCTCCAAAACCCCCGATTGGCGGTTCCGGTCAGTGCTTTGTGACCCTCGCTATCATATCTGCATTTGCTTTTTTCTACCTACATTTATATACGTTACAAATTAAACTAAGCACAACAGACTATTAAAGGATGACAGATTTTCGCGGATTTTGACGTCATTCTGGGCTCTTTTTTGTCCAGATTCCGTAAATTTGTTTTACCAATGCTAAGTCTAAAAAACACTATAAAATTCACTATTTTTATCCATAATGTTCAAAGAGTTAAAATTCTTCGACTTTTCTAACAAGAACAATTTCAAGTGGATGTTAAATATTACCACAAACCATTGTTGATTTATTTAAGATGAAAATGATCTATTATAACACCTCTCTAATTTTAGATACATTGTATTTATTTTCAATTTTTCTAGTTGAATTGTTCACCTATATTGCATATGATCCCTTATTGTACATAATTAGATTACAATAAAATTTATATTTTATATGAATACTACCACGTGGGAATTGAGATATCGTAGAGTGAGTTAGACCGTATCATAGATCCGTGGGAGACGAGATCCTTGCATTGGCCCTGGTCTTAGGGCATAGGTCAGCTTTATTATTAACATTATAAGGTTGTATCATTGCATCTTCCCTCAACAGTATTGTAACTATTCGATCAATGAATGCCGAATGTTTCTTTATAAGGAAACAACTAATCTTACCATTTCCATCTTGTTTGGTCATTATAGAATTTTATCTTCCCTTTTATCGCTGCCTACCATTTTTACTCCTTCTTTGTACCATGACTTGCATCAAAATTGTCTTGGCAAGCTCCGCTGATCGTGAGTCGTGTTATTATCTAAATTATTTTCCTTTGTCTCTTTATCAACTGAAATTGGATTGACATCTCGATATTCAGTTTTTTTTTCACGTGTCTCCATGCTTGCAATGCTAACTGATAAACATGTTTTATAGTTTTTGAAAATACCTTCAGACGATGAATTAAAAAACATCCTATATTAGATTTACCTAAAGGTATCTTATCAATAATCTGCCTGGAGTATTTTGACTTGATATTAACATATCATAACACACAATATTTTCCTGTACGCTTCCACTGTGCCGTTAATGAAATTTGATTCAATGTCTTGATATTCGACAGTCTTCAAGCCTGTCTAAAAAATAATATTGAAGCCCAATTATTTAAATAATCCAAATAAATTTTTCTAGTGATATTAACTTATTATTATATTAGATCAAACGTTATTTTTAGCGGATAACCGTACTTGATTAGACGCTCTGCTTTTTAAACAAAGCACATGAGAAAAAGTTAATAAAGAAATGCCGGAAGGCACATTTTATTTATTAAGATTTCTCGAGTGGGGAGACTGGTAGATGAAATAAACATTTATAAAACGGAACATCTACTCAATTATCCATTTAAAATAATATTTAAATAATATAAAAAAAATATGTCGAATTAACGCGTAAAATTCCATAGAAATTGCTTTCTTTATGTTTTGGATACGAAGCTAAGCAAATATGGACGTGTGAACGTGTATGAAGGTAAAACAGAACCATGCTCGCCTTTGAAGCTCTCCGTAGCCAAGCTGATAAAACAGACCGAATTAGACCGTCGTTTCTCCTGTAAAGTGGGGAGCGGAGGTTCGAATCCTACAAAAGAATACATTTTCTTTATTAAGTTTTCTCCAGTGCGTAGAGCGACAGACGAAATAAACCCTGTTTAAAAACGGAGTGTCTATTCAAATACGGTTATCCACTAAAAATTACGTTTGATGTAATATATATATATATATATATATATATATATATATATATATATATATATATATATATATATAAGAAACGTATAACAATCTAACATGTTTGATTTTTATTAAAGATTCGTCAGAGATTGAGAGAAAACAGACAAAAAGGCAGAAAACTGGTATTTTCAAATATGTTTGTGTCGATTCTCATTGGTCAGTTACGTATCATGTGCATTAAAACCGTAGATATCTATGTATGATCAACCCAGAATGAAATTGCTGTATTTATCTCGCATGCAAGAATTTCATTTCTTCTTTGATGAGCGCTTCCATTATGATGATGGTGTTGATGACTAAATTCACCGCCAAACGTACAGTTCCAGAACTAAATGCTCCCAGGTTCACCAAAATCTGCTCCCGTCATCCATTCCCTGTCGTTGTTTTGGCTTTCCAAGAGTTGGTTGGAGGTGAAAGAATATCAGACTAGAAGAAAGTGCCGATGGCGTGAATTTGTTTAAGGTGGCCCTCAACATGTCAGGAAATCAAGTATGTGGGTCACCCACATACTTGATTTCACGACCTCCCACTGCGGCACATATGGAATGAGACCTGCAGATTTTCAATTAGGAGACTGCAACGGACTGCAACGGACTGCCACTGACTCGGTTATATATTCGTGTGGCGCCTTCTATAGCATGTCCGTCATGCATAGACCTCTTCATCCACTGGTTCTACTGTTGAGATCTGTCATTAACCGCTTGTCCCACCGTTGGTCGCGCTTAATCTGGGTCCCGGTCTTCGACCTTACCGTCAAGGGTGGCCCTACTAGGAGTTTGGAACTCCCGACGGCATCACTTGCACCATGCAGGCCCCTTCACCACGACAAGAATCGGTCATCAAAGGTACGCCCATAGAAAACCACACGCTTAAACACATATACTTTACATTGGATGTCGGAGTAAACAGTAAGAAAAAAATAAAAGTGTAAAATTATCACCAAAAATATGAAAACATTTTTTTTTTATTATTGTTGCTCATATATTTGAAAGGTAAATAATAGTGGAAAAAAATGGCTGATCTGAACCAACAGTAATGAAAAAAATGATTACAAACTATTAAATTACGATTACAAAATAAAATAATGTTAAAGTATAAAAATGGTGGTAAGCTAACATCTAAACATTTCTTTCTGACAAACTTGTCCCTTGATGAACAAAAATGAACGATATATTTGTTTAAAATGATTAAATTACGATTACAAAAAATAATGTTAAAATATTTTTAAAAAAACCTGCTTGATAAACTAGAGACCCATGAATGGTCCAGTATGTTTAAAAATCATTAGATTATGATTGCAAATCAAAATAATGTTAAAATACAAAAACTGCTTCCTTATGGTTGGTTGGTCGGTTTTACGACATGTCAGCCCTTGGTGAATTATTTAATATTAGGTTGGTGCAAAAAATAATGACGTAATAATGTCGTTTTTTGACGTTAAAAAATACGTCAAAAAACGACATTGTTACGTCATTATTTTTTGCACCAACCTAATATATACGTCTTTTTGTCAGTATTTGTTCTTGAATTTCATGCCTTTTTTCACTTGAATATAATTTAAAACAAAATTAACTAAATCTATTGATTCTGGTAATATGCTGAGAAGTTAAATATTTATTCATTTATTTAAAAATATTTAAAACACCGCACACACATTTTATACGCCCAGAGAACTTTGACTGAAAAAAAAAGAAAAGTTTGCTTTCAGTTGATAAAATCTTTAAGTTGATACATTATTAAAACCCTGATTAAAGGAATTCACATACGACGAGGAAAATTGGCTGTGAAAATCCAAGTGGGTGTGTAATGTTTTCCGAATTGTAGTATAGCAACAATTCTAAGTAGCAGCATATGAAGATTTATTTGACTAATTCAGCTTTAGCGCTGAAAAAGTTTATATAGTGGATGATTACAAGCGAGAGGGGAGATGGGATGTACTTATTTTATTACCACTTGTATCAATTTCCCTTCATTGTATTTCAGTTTTCAATATGAACTACAAACAAAAGAATCAGAGAAAAAAAAAGGTTAGCATCTGGGAAAATTAAGATGCAAAAAAAGACACGAACTAAAAGGAGACGATAAATAGGGTGCCATTAACCTGTAGAGTAGTAATATATATAGAAGACAAAATTAAATATCACCTAATATGTCAACAAAAGTTCTATGTCAACATTTCAGACAACACAACCAGATTGAGAAGCAAAATATTATTTATCATGTCAAACCCCAACTTTCAAAATGAGCGCCATGCCACGGTTCTAAAATCGGTCCACCCTATTGATCATTTCTTTAGAGCAGTATTTCTCAACCAGTGCACTCTGAAAGGTGCGCCCCAAGTTCACAGAAGAATAATTTATTAATTAGTTTTATATTTAAAATATCTATTTTTAAAAAGTTACAGACACGGCTTCCATGTCTAAGTCAAGTTTTTGCCATTTGAAATTTTCAGCTGGATACTAAATTCTTAATCGTTAAGGAGTAGATAATCCTTTCTCTTTTGCCTTCCTCAAGGAATTAAAATCGACCTCTCTAAAAAAAGACAATAGCAGATTCTTCATAAATTCCTTTAAATGAAAACTGTGCTGCTAATCTTCTTTGGGAATGTTTAACCAAAATTTAATATTTTCAAATTTCATAACTAAGTTTTCCTTATTAAAATTTAAAGTGCACCCCAGAGTTTTAGTCATTCTACAAATGCCTTAGATTAAAAAAGAAAAAAAGAAAATACCGAAAACGGTTGAGAAATGTCGCTTCACATTCTCCAGATTTTTAGTGTTTATGAAGAATTAACACAAATTTTTCAAACAAGAAAAATATTACACGCGAAAAATAGGAAAAGAATTATTTTTTAATTTCCTTAACCAATATCTACTGATGTCCTCATAATACTCTCTTCTCAATATTTTAATTTAATAAATAGGGCGATTATATTGAATAAATGTGACGATTATATTGATTAAGTGGGACGATTATTTTGAATAAGTGGGGCGATTATATTGAATAAGTGGGGCGATTATATTGAATAAATGGAGCGATTATATTGATTAAGTGGACGATTATATTGAATAAGCGCGGCGATTATATTGAATAAATGGGACGATTATATTGAATAAATGGAGCGATTATATTGAATAAGTGGGGCGATTATATTGAACAAGTGGGACGATTATATTGAATAAGTAGGGCGATTATATTGAATAAGTGGGACGATTATACTGAATAAATGGGACGATTATATTGAATAAATGGGACGATTATATTGAATGAGTGGGTCGATTATATTGAATAAATTGGACGATTATATTAAATAAGTGGGACGATTATTTTGAATAAGTGGGGCGATTATATTGAATAAATGGGACGATTATATTGAATAAGTGGGGCGGTTATATTGAATAAGTGGGTCGATTATATTGATTAAGTGGGACGATTATTTTGAATAAATGGAGCGATTATATTGAATAAGTGGGTCGATTATATTGATTAAGTGGGACGATTATATTGATTAAGTGGGACGATTATATTGAATAAGTGGGGCGATTATATTGAATAAATGGGACGATTATATTGAATAAGTAGGGCGATTATATTGAATAAGTGGGTCGATTATATTGATTAAGTGGGACGATTATTTTGAATAAATGGAGCGATTATATTGAATAAGTGGGTCGATTATATTGATTAAGTGGGACGATTATATTGATTAAGTGGGACGATTATATTAAATAAGTGGGGCGATTATATTGAATAAATGGGACGATTATATTGAATAAGTAGGGCGATTATATTGAATAAGTGGGTCGATTATATTGATTAAGTGGGACGATTATTTTGAATAAATGGAGCGATTATATTGAATAAGTGGGGCGATTATATTAAACAAGTGGGACGATTATATTGAATAAGTAGGGCGATTATATTCAATAAGTGGGACGATTATATTGAATAAGTGGAGCGATTATATTGAATAAGTGGGGCGATTATATTGAACAAGTGGGACGATTATATTGAATAAGTAGGGCGATTATATTGAATAAGTGGGACGATTATATTGAACAAGTGGGACGATTATATTGAACAAGTGGGACGATTATATTGAATAAATGGGACGATTATACTGATTAAGTGGGACGATTATTTTGAATAAGTGGGGCGATTATATTGAATAAATGGGACGATTATATTGAATAAGTAGGGCGATTATATTGAATAAGTGGGTCGATTATATTGATTAAGTGGGACGATTATTTTGAATAAATGGAGCGATTATATTGAATAAGTGGGGCGATTATATTAAACAAGTGGGACGATTATATTGAATAAGTAGGGCGATTATATTCAATAAGTGGGACGATTATATTGAATAAGTGGAGCGATTATATTGAATAAGTGGGGCGATTATATTGAACAAGTGGGACGATTATATTGAATAAGTAGGGCGATTATATTGAATAAGTGGGACGATTATATTGAATAAGTGGGTCGATTATATTGAATAAGTGGTTCGATTATATTGAATAAATGGGACGATTATACTGATTAAGTGGGACGATTATTTTGAATAAGTGGGGCGATTATATTGAATAAATGGGACGATTATATTGAATAAGTAGGGCGATTATATTGAATAAGTGGGTCGATTATTTTGAATAAATGGGACGATTATATTTATTAAGTGGGACGATTATATTGAATAAGTGGGTCGATTATATTGAATAAATGGGACGATTATATTGATTAAGTGGGACGATTATTTTGAATAAGTGTGGCGTTTATATTGAATAAATGGGACGATTATATTGAATAAGTAGGGCGATTATATTGAATAAGTGGGTCGACTATATTGAATAAATGGGACGATTATATTGATTAAGTGGGACGATTATTTTGAATAAGTGTGGCGTTTATATTGAATAAATGGGACGATTATATTGAATAAGTAGGGCGATTATATTGAATAAATGGGACGATTATATTGATTAAGTGGGACGATTATTTTGAATAAGTGGGGCGATTATATTGAATAAATGGGACGATTATATTGAATAAGTAGGGCGATTATATTGAATAAGTGGGTCGATTATATTGAATAAATGGGACGATTATATTGAATAAATGGGACGATTATTTTGAATGAGTGGGGCGATTATATTGAATAAATGGGACGATTATATTGAATAAATGGGACGATTATATTGAATAAGTGGGGCGATTATATTCAACAAGTGGGGCGATTATATAGAATAAGTAGGGCGATTATATTGAATAAGTGGGACGATTATATTGAATAAGTAGGGCGATTATATTGAATAAGTGGGTCGATTATATTGAATAAGCGCGGAGATTATATTGAATAAATGCGACGATTATATTGAATAAATGGAGCGATTATATTGAATAAGCGCGGCCATTATATTGAATAAATGGGACGATTATATTGAATAAGTGGGTCGATTATATTGAATAAATTGGACGATTATATTGAATAAGTGGGACGATTATTTTGAATATGTGGGGCGATTATATTGAATAAATGGGACGATTATATTGAATAAGTGGGGCTATTATATTGAATAAATGGGTCGATTATATTGAATAATCGCGGCGATTATATTGAATAAATGGGACGATTATATTGAATAAGTGGGTCGATTATATTGAATAAGTAGGGCGATTATATTGAATAAGTGCAGCGATTATATTAAATAAGTTGCTACGTTAGTTGTTACCAAGCTTGATTCACTGTGTCGTGCCAGACAATTTTTTCTCGTCAGGATCCAACTTTCACATTTATAAATCTTCCATTCGTCCGTTCCTTGAATATTGCTGCCATATCTATTCTAGTTTTCCTGTCGTGTATCTCGAGATTTTCGAAAAATATCCAAGGAAGAGTCTGCAATCGCCATCTTCTGTCTTCCTGAATCCTGTTCTTTTATTGTTCTTTCTCCTCCCTAAAGTCTTCTCATTCTCTTCCATTCCCAGTAACCCCTTGCGTTCTTAGTGACATTATCACCTTGCTTTGGGAGGGGGGGAATGATAAAACTTTTAGTGGAGATCAAGTGTAGCAAGTCTTCTCAATACAAACGATACACATGTACAATCCTATATTTCTGTTGGTTTTGTATATCGTAGTAAGTAGCCGAGTGAAAGATTAAATGTTTAATACAAAAACCAGCGAATATGATACAGAGCAGTAAGTTGCCTATTTTAAGCAATCGTAAAATTTGTGTTCATGCGGAAAGAGGCAGCAGTAAAGATATGTTATGCTCGCAGGAGTAAACGAATGTGTTTGACTAAATTTAGTGTCTGTTATTTATCTGTAAATTTTCAATAGATAGATAGATAGATAGATAGATAGATAGATAGATAGATAGATAGATATGAATATCTTGTGATAGATAGATAGATAGATAGATAGATAGATAGATAGATAGATAGATAGATAGATAGATATGAATATCTTGTGATAGATAGATAGATAGATATAGATAGATAGATAGATAGATAGATAGATAGATAGATAGATAGATAGATAGATAGATAGATAGATAGATATAAATGAACAGACTTAGATAGATAGATAGATAGATAGATAGATAGATAGATAGATAGATAGATAGATATGAATATCTTGTGATAGATAGATAGATAGATAGATAGATAGATAGATAGATAGATAGATAGATAGATACCTGAAGTTGTACAGGAAAAAATAAATTAAAAAATAATAAAACAGAAAAGCATGTTCGCCAACCTATGAGGGGCGGAAGTTTTTAGCAGAGACAGTTTTATCTGTTCAAGATTATTGTAATTTTAATTTATCATTCGAGTACATCTAATAAGCTGACCTGACAACTTCTGCCATACCAAATTGAAAGAGAGAGTTGCAACAGCTCTTTGAACACCCACTTCCTATACACTGCTTGCCAAAGCTGACTAGCTTGCAGAATGCAGTCAGAACGTGAAGACAATTTGGAAGTTCACTATGCGATAAAGTTTTGTGTTAAAATGTGAAAAAACTTCACGGAATGTTCCAGACCGCATATGGATTAACTTGTATGAGCTGAGCATATGTTTTTTTGTTTTTTTGTTTTTTTGTTTTTTTTTGCTGGCACAAAAGTTTCAGGTACGTTAGAGAGAAGGTGAGCGACGATGAGAAATGTCGGATAAAGAAGGACGTCAGATAACTCAAAGCTGGTTGAAAAAATTCGTAATTTTCAGGATGAAGTCCGCCGTATATCTATAAAGACAATAAACATACAGTTTTGATTTGGTGTGGTAACTGTAGACAGAATTATTCATGAAGATCTGAACATGTGCAAAATGTGTGCAAAGTTTGTTCCCTGGGTGCACAGTGACGAACAAGAGGAAAGACGTGTTGGTTACAGCAGGGAGATTTTAACCTGTTCCTCTACACATCTGAATAAACTCTACCTTTTATTCTGTTATCTTCTACCTCCAGTGGTTCTTAGGCCTTATAAAAGTTGAACATTATTGTGAAAAAAAAAGTTTTAAGCAAGTTTCTTTTCAGGCTTTTAATATTAATTTATAAAGTTCGAATATTTGAAGATAAACGGTTTTTATTTACCACGAAATACATCGCATAATCTTTTTTTATATTTGAGTCAAATTTTTATCATCACTAAAATAAAAAAAAATATAAATCTGCTTTCATCCTTAATTTTAGATTCAATAAAAATGCGCCAATTTTAGCAAATATTCTTCTCGAATACACGCTATGATAGCAAAAAGCAAATATTGAAAAGCGATGTTTTTTAATGAAGTTCTTAAAACTAAACGCTTCTAATGCCATCTAACATGAATCTTTGTCCAACTCAATACATCGAGATCGAGTCGCTGCAGAGCAACGGTTAGCAGACCATTATCAAATAAGATCGATCTTCACTAAGGGACTTCACAAGTGTAGCCTAATTATGCACAAAGTTAACCTCCGGAAATAAATGCAGTGGTTGGTGCTCGATGTCAAATCACAAACTTAGATTTTGAATGCAGATTTTCAAGGGAAGTCGTCCAGCACAATCCTTCAATGCAATTCAAAGATAGATGCTGAATACAGACTGACGTCTTAGGATTAAAGCTTTATTACATTTATTCTGAATATTATTATAATCAATCAATAAATGAATAAAAGTTCAATCTACTTTCTATTGATTTCGAAGTCAGAAGATATATCTGATCCTCTCATCCTGATGAGCGATGTATCTCCGAAACTTTGAAGTCGATCAAAAGATAAGTCAATTTAACTTTTAATCTATGGCACATATACTCAGAGAACAATTATTTGGTTACTTATTTTAGCGGAACATTTTACTTAAAACTGTTATTTCGTTACGTATTTTAGCGGATCATAAAAGTTATTTAGTTACTTATTTTAGCGCATTATTTTAATTAAAACAGTTATTTGGTTACTTATTTTAGTGCTTCATTTTACTTAAAACAATTATTTGGTTACTTATTTTAGCGTATCATTTTACTTAAAACAATTATTTGATTACTTATTTTAGCTGATTATTTACTTAAATCAGTTATATGGCGACACAATTTAACTGTTCATTTTACTTAAAACAATTATTTGAATCCTCATTTTAGCTATTTTTACTTAAAACAATTATCTGGTTACTTATTTTAGCGTATCATTTTACTTAAAACAATTACTTGGCTACTTATTTTAGTGCATCAATTTAATATAAAACAATTATTTGTTTACTTATTTTAGCTGATCATTTTAAAACAATTATTTACTTGCTTTTTGTGGCGGATCATTTTACTTAAAACAATTATTTGATTACTTATTTTAGTTGATTATTTTTACTTAAAATAATTATTTTGTTACTTATTTTAGCGGATCATTTTATGTATTTAGTTACTTATTTTAGCGCATTGTTTTACTTAAAACAGTTATTTCGTTATTTTAGAGGATCATAAAACTTATTTCGTTATTTTAGCGGATCATTTTCCTTAAAACATTTAGTTGGTTAATTATTTTAGCGGATCATCTTACTTAAAACTTATTTTATTACGTATTTTTGCGGCTCATTTAATTATTTCGTTACTTATTCTAGCGCATGATTTTACTTAAATCATTTATTTGGTTACTTAATTTAGCGGCTCATTTTACTTATAACAATTATTTGATTACTTATTTTAGCTGATTATTTTTTTTTCAAAACATTTATTTGCTTACTTATTTTGCTTAAAACAGTTATTTTTTTACTTATTTTAGCGGACTATTTTTGTTATTTGGTTACTTATTTTAGCGTATCATTTTAAAACTTATTTCGTTACGTGTTTATCGGATGATTTAATTATTTGGTTATTTTAGCACATCATTTTACTTAAAGCAATTATTTTGTTACCTATATTAGCAGATCATTTTACTTAAAACAAGTAGTTGGTTACTTATTTTAGCGCATCATTTTACTTAAAACAATTATTTGGTTACTTATTTTAGCGCTTCATTTTTTTCCTTACAATTGCCACATAACGCAAGCAATTGTCAGTGCATTATTTAAATAAATTAGCCATAAATAATCAAGATTGTCTTTTTATAGTTTTTTGTCACTTATATTATTGCAAACTTTGTTTACATTTACATAAGTAGCGAAGTAATCGTTCTAAGTAACACAATTAATCGAACTAAATATTGGGAAATTTGTTGTGTTAATTTATTGACTATTGTCACTCTAGATCTCTTGTGCTCGCTAAATGTTAAATTTTAGTAATTTTCACTTATTTCCATTAGTGTTATTGATTTGTATTATTATTATAATTATTAACATTTCTATTCAGCTGCCACCCATTACTAACGAAGTGTTGAAAATGACACCTCAGCCATTGCAGTTCGGAGACAGACGGTCAGCGTTTGTGGCGTTTATAATTTCATTAAACGTTCTGTGATTGGATCTGTATTGTTCCTTAAAATTCCTTCTGCATGCTGTCATCAAATCCAATGAATTGTTGGCATTTGTACTGAACTTGAGTCTTGTGAATGAGCACTTCTGGATATTATGATTACTGACGACAGCCGCGTATTTCGAGGGCTTTGCTTGTTCGAAACGAAAAGCCTTACAAGCTCTTCACAAAGACAGGCTGTTCCAGCAAATAAAAAAAAAGCTGCAGAAAATTGTTCGAACAACTTTTATTTTGCTTCATTCTTTATGCATGTTCTTTAAGTGTCTGTCATTTGCCAAATTCATCATCTTCATGGGGAAAATTCCAATTCCGTTCAAGAGTGTTTAACAGAAACAGAATGGCGAAAGATGAAATTCTTTGCTGACTTAATTGAATGAACGTTACTGTATGTCTTTGGCTTTTCACATCTCCGAAATGACTCGGTCTTTATTCGCATTTGAAGAAATATCTTCAAGGTTAGAGATGCAGCTTTCTAGTTTGAATACTAGAGGTTCTACCAGGTTTTATTTATTTATTATACAGAGGACTTATTTGATTATATATACTCGCGTTATAATCCTTATCTTAGTTGTTATTGTCACACTTATTAAAACATTCACCCGGGTAACCTTCAAGGAATTTCGAACTGAAACCTGTATTTTTAATCTATGGGGGTAACAAACTTGTTGCGGGGTGGGGAGCGATATGATGATTAAGCCATTTAACGAATAGTGTAGCTGTAAGGCAATAGGACCGACAATGACATTCCTTCTTATCATAATATTGGATCCAATGGCAAAATGGCTGATTCCCTTCCAAGTGATAATGAAACCAATTAAAGTTTTGTAAGCATTTAAACGAATAAATAAATCAATATTTAATATTCTATTTATACGTTATTTTTCATAGAAATAATTTATTTAAGTAAATGTTGTTTTTTTAATTGAACAGTATTAATTACATTTACCGGTTTGAATGATCAAGAAATTTCGTAGAATTCTGACTTTACTAACTGGACGCTTCTCTGTGGCTGAATGGTTAACAGCATGTCAGATCAAATGACAGTTCCCATAAAGGTTACAGGTTCGATTCCTGTCAGAGAGCGCATATTTTCTACGAAATTTCTCGAAAGTTCATGCCGGTAAATGTAATTAATACAGTTTAATTAAAGAAAAGCAGAGCATTTACTTAAATAAATTATATCTATAAAATAATGTATAAATAAGAAATATATTAAATAATTGTCAAACTTAATCCATTTCATTATAAACCAATATATAATTAAATATATATTATAATTATATATATATATTATTATTATATATAATTATTAATTAACCAATGCATACACCATATATAAACCAACCAATATACATTTAAACCAATAGATACTAATTTTAACATATCAAATTCAATTTTTGTTCAATAAAAACCTTGGAAATACAACGGTAACATTTCCTTTTCTTTTCAACAGAATTGTCTTCAAAATAAGGGTGCGTTTTATACACTGGCGCGTCTTATATTCAGAAAAATACGTTACTTACAAATCACTGGTCTACAGCAATATGACCATATAGGAAAATGGCTAGCGAGACGAATTTGCGAATCACAGCACTACGGTAGGCCCAATTGCAGATAAGGCGGCCTTTTTTTTTTTCCTTTCTCTACCGATTCGTTTTTATTTAAAATTCTCGAACTTGGCGTTGTCTGACATTTAAGAAAGGCAACCACCATTACTGACATTCGGAAAACCGTTTTATCTGATTCTATTTTTACCTGCAGCACTCAAAATTAAAAAAAAGCCTCCTAGGGGATAGAGGAATGTAAAACTGCTAAATAAATAAAGACGAAAACGAATAGTTTTCCTTAGCAAAAGAATTAACACAGGTACGAACAAATGCTTATATGGCGAAAGGTAAATGGACACAACACCCAGCCACACCGTCGATACCAAATAAAACCCCCTTGTCTTGTTTGGTTATAAGGTTTGTCAGTAGGAAGCCAGATAGTCGTGTATGCTATTTCGTAAGTGTACTGAGTTCGATATTTATTAAGGACATCGTGCTTGTATGTTGGCACTATGTTTAGTAAATTCCTAGTAACATATTTTGCGATATATCCAGCTGAACGGAGTAAAATGTTATGTTTTACTTGGGGCTGAAACATTCGCAACCCGACCAAGAACCTATTTCCTCATTCTGATACTTGACTATTTGGATAGATTTTAGGAAGCGAGTTAGACCTAAAAAAATTAGCATTCTTCAAGGATAAGAATCTCTCTCTCACTCTCTCTCTCTCTCTCTCTCTCTCTCTATATATATATATATATATATATATATATATATATATATACAGTCTGTATCCAGCACCTGAAAATTGCAAGTTTGCATGAAACTCGCAGTCGTACTATCGACATTGGATATTATGTGTAATCATTAATATATACTTAATAGCTCTGTTATATAACACTGAGCAATGTATTTATAGCAACGGAAAATATATATGTGTGTGTGCGTATATGTATATTTTTATCATACCCATATCTATCTATCTATCTATCTATCTATATATATATATATATATATATATATATATATATATATATATATATATATATATATATATAAATTTGTAGCACTGTCTGTTTGTTTCTTATCGAACTCTTTCTAGGGTTTTGAAGCTAGACCCCCATAACCATATACATTCTGAATCTACACTACCCAGGGTACTTGAATAAGTACATTTCATTTTGATCAAAGGAGATACCCGGCGGTCAAAAATCCCCACTGAAAATTATTTTTGCCTTTGATATAAATTAAATTTAAACTTGAACAACGGAATGACACCTAGGGTACTTGGATAAGTATGTTTCCTTTTGATCAAAAGGGGTCCCCGACGGCACAACCCCTCGACTGAATTTTTTTTTCTCTTTGATTTAAATTAAATTTAAATTTGAACAAGGGAATAACTCCTATCCAAAATATAGTAAGAGAAAGCCAGTAGATGGAGATCACATCGGCAAGATCATTTTGATTAAAGGGTCCCCCAGGTGGGGACACAGACGCCACACTGATTTTTTTCCTTTTAATTTAAATTAAATTTAAATTTTAACAAGGGAATGACTCCTATCCAAAATATAGAAAGAGAAAGCCAGAAGATGGAGGTCACATCGGCAATATCAAAATGAAACAATATGGACGTCAAGTTGAGAAAGAAATCCCCAATCAATACATATTTGTTACGACAATTCAACTGCCATATCAATGTTGAAATCTGCTCATCAGTTCATCGAAGTCCTCCTAGAGTTTTGGAGATAGACCCCCATAACCATATATATTGAGAAACTACATTACCCAGGGTACTTGGATAAATATATTTCATTTTGATCAAAGGGGGTCCCCGATAATCACATCTTCCCCCACCCCCGCACTGAAATTTTTTTCCCTTTGATATAAATCAAATTTAAATTTGAACAGGGAGATGACTCCTATGGTACTTGGATAAGTATATTTCATTTTGATCAAAAGGGATCCCCGGTGTGCAAAAACCCCCACTGAATTTTTTTTTGCCTTTGATTTAAATTAAATTTAAATTTGAACAATGGAATGATTCATATCCAAAATATAGAAGGAAAAAGCCAGAAGATGGAGGTCACATCGACAAGATCATTGAGTAATATTGAAATACATCATTTTTCTCCACAAACTATAACAATAATTTAAAATCAATCATCATTTTCTTACAACAAAATGTGTAACACGCAGTATGGTGCAGGTAATTCGGATAGTATATATATATATATATATATATATATATATATTAAATCGATAAATGTTGAATGGTCTTATCTCATTTTACCAACTCCAGAGTTTCGCGTAATACTGCTCATCAGGGTCAGATGTTCTGACAAATCTATTAAATTATTACTCGCTTCATACTTATACTCCACAAAAATAACCGCCAATTAAAATTTCAAAATTGAAATACGTACTACGCTCGATAGCTTAATATGCCGAAGTTAGAAGTGTTTAGTTTTAAGTAACTTTCTTTAAGAAGAAAAACAGATTAGTTTTGATTTTTTGATGACAACTGTCATACCAGTATGCAGTTTTAAAAAATATCAATATTAAAGGATACTGCACTGTCGGATAAACCAGTTGATACTAGTAGTGAATGATTCAAAAAATTATTTAACAATAGTGAACATCATACGACGTGAGAGATTGCCAGCATAATAAAAGTATAAATAAATCAGGAATTAAAACAATTTGTCCCGGCTTGGTTATGGTAGTCGCCATGATTTGGACAATGTTCAAAATCAATTATTTTAATTGTAAATTGTTTGAATGGAAATTAATCGAAAGGACAATTATATCAAATAATAATTATTCGAAATGCAAAATTCTTTATTGCAATAAAAATGTAAAAATTAAGAGAAATATGCAAATGATAATTATTCGAAATACAAATACCGTTAATAAAACAATTTAATAAGAAATCTTCATAAGCTTAAGTTATTGCGCGCAAATAGTTAACTATCAAAAAGTACTCGTTAAATGATGTCACTAATTTTTTAAGTTTTCGATTTACGTCGCGGTATTTATAACTGTTTTTTTTTTCTTTTTTTTTTCTGCAACCTGCTCTTACTTTTGCAATATGAATTTCTTGTAAGTCATGTTCTCTTTAAAGAGCGTCTAAGAATTTCCATATTCTAGGATGATGGGATGACACTTGCTGCAATAAGGCCCTATACCATCTTTCAAGGGCGTTATTAGTTCTAGGTAAATCAGCATTGACTTTCTCAAACCAAGATCATAACGTAATTCAAACATAGGTATTTCGGATTATCATCATTTAGTATATTATATCCTTTCAATTAATTTTCATTCAAAAAATGTACAATATTAATAAATGTTTTTTAAATAATTATTTTTGAAAAATTATTTTGTAACAATTTTCCAGATACGGTTAGTCGCTATGATGTGTGTGTCGGGTTGCCTCCTCCTGATTTTCGAAACTGCTCCTGGGGGACACTCTCAGGACTATAAATACTCTGCGATAATTCTTTATCACTCTGTTCCCATCTTTTTCGCTTACACATCAACATGTAAATCTCTCAATGTTACTAAGATGCGAGGGGTTAATGGGCGTGAAAGAGAATGAGAAAGACTTTAGAAGGAAGCGGAAAGACAATCCTAAACAGGAAACAAGGGATAGACCTCTACTCCTGTTCAAAAGACGGGGGAGGGGTGTGAATCGGACGAGGCTGGGGAGGAGTGTGAACTGGAGATGTTATCTAAAGTTCTGAGATTAATATTTTGTCATTCGGGCCATAATTAACCTTTTTTTTTTACATTTATAACGATGAGCTCTTTGGCCTTCTTGCGTGAGGTAATCTTTAAGGAGTTCTGGAAATAATCCTGTGTCTATTTTTATTGTTAACCTTGGTAAACTGTTCAATTAGAAAAAGGGCCAAGAGATAAAAAAAATATACTGAAATTATGGATCGGGTTTAAAAACTTGAACCGTAAAGTTTGTGTTCATTAGTTCAGAGGATGAACCATTGAGCTATTGTCAGGGATTTTTGAAGGTGAAGCTTCTTTCTATTGTGTTACTAAAGTTTGTCGGATGACGTCAATCTAATCTTCCTTCCTGATAATGTTCCAAAAATTAAAGGAAATACGAATCGGTTAGCCGGGTGGGGCTGAGTAGGGGTGTGAAAAACATGGAATGTTCAAGTGTGTTAGGTTTTTTTCGTCTTCTCTTCCCTTATTAATAGTTTTCCTCCCTCTTTCATCTACACTTCTTTTTTTCTTTTCCTTCTTTCTTTTTTTATCCAATTATTGCATTCTTCTTCGTCGTCTTTTTCTTTGTTTTCTTCATCTTCTTCTTCGCCTTCGTCTTCCTCGCCTTCTTCTTCGTCTTTTTCATCATTATCTTCGCCTTTTCATTATCTTCTACTTCGCCTTTTCATCGTCATCTACTTCGTCTCCATCTTCTCCGTCTTTTCTTCTTCTTCTTCTTCTTCTTCTTCTTATTATTATTATTATTATTATTATTATTCGCCTTCTTTCTCTTCGTCTTTTTCTTGTTCGTCTTCTTCTTCATCATCATCACCATCGTCATCGTCGTCGTCTTCGCCTTCTCCTACTTCGTCTTCTTCTTCGTCGTCTTCTACTTCCTTTTCTTCTTTTTTCATCGTCTTCTTCTTCTTCGTTTTCTATTTTTTTCTTCTTTTTTTCTATTGTTTTTCTTCTCTTTAGTTTTATGTACTTCTTCCTCTTCTTTTGTTCTTTCCTTGTTGTTTTTATTGTTCTGTTTTCTTCCTTTATTGTTACTATATTTTCTTTCTTTTTATCTGCTCCTTTTTCTTTTGTTCTTTTTTGTTTTATTTATTCTTCTTTTTTCTTTATATTTATTTCATTCTCTTTTTTATCTACATTTTTCTCTTTCTTCTTCTCTTTCTTCTTCTTATTGTTATTCTCTTCGTTTTATTATTATTATTATTATTACATATTATTATTTCTTTCGTTCTTTCTTCTTCCTCCTCTTTCTTCCCGTTCTTTTTTTATCTTCTTCCTTTCTATTCTTCAAATATTTATCGTCTAACCCTTCTTCTCATATAAGTTGGCGGTGAGCTACTGTTGACAAGTTAGCTTCGCAAACCGTGACATCTGCGTTCGAGTCCTGCAATTATTCTATAAAAGCAGACAAAGCAAAAAATAAAGGAGAGCCGCTTCATGATTCATAAAATGACACTTTTAGTGAATTCCATTCTCGATGGCCTTGTGCAACAGTTAGACACGTACTAATAGATAGTTAGATAGATGGATAGATAGATAATGAACAGACTGAGATAGATAGATAGATAGATGTTGCGATGGATACATTGTCGTCTAAATTACGCAAAAAATAAAAATAACACTGACATTTCATTTTACCAGACATATTTTACCAAAAATATATATAAATATCTTAAAATACTAAAGAATGGACTTCGAGTGATGTTAACGAAAGATGTTCGTTCCTTTTTAGCAGAAAAACACAATTTGCACATTGTGATAAAAAATTAAATCCAAATTTATACAATTATTAGAAAACATAAATCTCTCTAACAACACGCCAATTTTCGTCTACGTAAATCACACACACGCCGCGCTCTACTCGAAACAAATTTTAAAACAAACACAAATAGGCCAGAGTTCTGGCCTTTATCGATGCGACTCTCACTTGCTCACAGATGTCTACAACTACGTCCGTGCGTTTCAGTTAAATAGACTATAAGATGCACAGAGGAGAGAGAGCAAAGAGCAAAGAGCAGAGAGCTAGGCTTCACACACGCACGCTAACCATAGAGGCTAGCCGGAGCACGGCTGATAGCCATTCCGACCATTAGGCTGTGAAAACGACCTTCTGTGAATACAGAAAGAGAACGGACTGAACTATTAATGCGACACGCCTAAACCAATAGACAAGAAGCAGTCAGCCGGGTTAAGCATACCCCTTTTCACGCTATCATTTCACATCTCGTACACCGTACGTTCGAAAACTACACTATGCGACTTACCAGAGACATTTTTATATATTGTAAAGGAAAATAAATCTTTAGTCATTTCTCCAAACTAGTGCCTAATTTGTTTCTTTACTAACTAACTTCCACCTTGGATCATCTTCATCAGGGTAACTGACGTTTGCTTTCGCCGTGAAGTCTTCGTTACTGAACTGTCTAGAAGTACGCCGTGCTATATTGCGTTTTTTTTTATATATATATAAGAGGCGTACGTTCAAACCTTGCCGACGTTTCTTTTATTAAAGACTCTCGAAAACCCAAGCCGGTAATCGTCAATTATTCTAAAACGTAAACAACAGAAATTATTTGCAATGATATTTTATCCGACATTATTTCTTATTGCTACAATTTTTTTGCCATATTTTTGCTACACGGGTTTCCGGTGTCGTGACCATCATTAGGCAGTACATGTGTCTGAGTTGTTACCCCTGCTTTTGTATTTCATTAAACAGTAATAATAAACGACCTAATTAAGACGTCCTACTAAAGAACAATTCAGCCTCCGACAAGAATCGAACCTGCATCAGGGTGACCACTTCTTAAGCCGCGTCAACGGACAGGATAAAGTTAGAATAACCTACCAGGGAAAACATGTAAAGAGAACAAAATGATAAAAATATTGTCAATATTTATTATATTCTCGCTTAAAAGCAAGTATATAATAAATATGAGTGGCTGCTACATAGTAATTTTACAGTGCGGAGTTCGAGCGGTTTGTGTGCTTCTTAGCGGTCACCTTCAGAAAAATTCTATTTGATAATACAAGGATCTTTTTCAGATCACATAGTCATTAGGGAAGTCATAGTCATTTTCAGATCGTCATTAGGGTAGATCTGCTTATTAAACATTATTCTCCCACTATCAATCCCCTTCTATTTAGCAAAGGAGACGTCGTGATAAAAGTGTTCCAAAAATAGAAGTCTTACCCCGATCAACTGCCCGCGCATAGCAGTCGACTGCCAAGAAGCACACAAACCGCTCGAACTACACACTGTAAAATGACTATGTATCAGTAACACACGGAATCTCATCATCCAAAACACATCCTTGATAATGTCTAGAGAAGTAGTCGAAAGCGCTCGGAACAATTATAAATATGGACAATTTTTATATTCTTTAACCCAGGAAAAACGGAAAAATTGTTAGAATGCTGGAAAAACTCAATAAAAGATTAAATCATCCTTGTCGGCCGTTTTCAATTGCGAATTAGAGATGTGCTTATTGCATGTATTAGGTATTGGCAGAAGTTACCAGCGATTCTTATATTAAAATAAAGTTACGCAAAACATTTCTTATTTTGTGAGCACCACCTTTCTTCAAAATAAAAAATGAGTGCATTAAGTACGTTTGTACCCACCTGTGAACTTGGTTCATTGAAAGAAAAGAATGTAAAATGCTTACAGTAGTCTCCCTTTATCTGACGGGATATGTTCCAAGGCACACAGCGGATGCCTGAAACCGTGGATATTGCAAAACCCTTATATATATATATATATATATATATATATATATATATATATATATATATATATATAAGGGTACGTTGAAAAGTTCTCAGATTGACACAAAATCAATATTCGAATAACCAAATAGTAGAATACTTATTTTGAGCAGTGGGAAGGAATACAGGACTGTCGCCAAGCAAGGGATCTACCACTCACCCACGAGGAAAATCATTACCCCCCCCCCTTCCCATAACCTTGAAAATGGGCAGAACTCAAAGTGTAAAATCTTACCCGTAGTCCCATAGTCGATAAATTGCAATTATAAACTTTTCATACCTTATAAAGTCCGGAAATGTCATTTTTATTTTTATTTGTATTTGTTTAATTTTATTGCATCAATTAAATAATAAAATTTTCAAATATATTTAAATTTTATTGCATCAATTTAAAAAATAAATCCTCAAAGACATTTAAATTTTAATTTCTGCAATTGCTTTAAATTTTTTGTTAGAAAAAAAAACGACCGTTTTCATTTATATTTAATATCATTTCTGTTTATACGTTATTTTTTATGGATACACTTAAGTAAGTAAATGCTCTGTTCTTTAATTAAACAGTGTTAATTACATTTACCGGCCGGAATGTTCGAGAAATTTCGTAGAACATTTCAGGACAGTAAGCGTAATTAATAAAAGACAACGGCGCAAAGCAATAGCAAATATTTCTGTTGTTATGCCCGGAGATCCTCGCTGTTGCACAATATGTGGACTTGTATGCAGGTCACTAGCGAGACTGAAGTGTCAAATACGACACAAACATAAAAACGGAATGAGGTTGTCGGGTCGTCATACATCGATATCGACGGGAGAATCCATTATATATATATATATATATATATATATATATATATATATATATATATATATATATATATATACGGCCTGATGATTGCGCCTAGCATGAAACAGCCTATCGCCTCTGAATGTTGACTTCAATGTTCACTTTTATGTTTATATTTACATACGTTCTATCTGAGATATTGAGCACTTTATCCCATAAATATAGCACAACTTAAAACTATATTTCTTTATATATATATATATATATATATATGCATAGGGCCAGATTGTGACCTTTTGGGGTCCCACGATGAAATTATTCACCCTCCCCATCAGTCAAATCCAGCCTCTAACTCGACCGCACTCGTCTTGAATAATTCTTACGGCCATAACAGGTTGCAACACAAGTTCCCGTACGATAACCGAAGTTAAGCAACGTCGATCCTGGTCAGCACCTAGATGGGTGACCGCTTGACAATACCAGGTACTGTAAGGTCGGATTTGCGGGTGATGTAATAGATAATGGCTCGGAATTGTTAATCGTAGAGTCGAGTTCCAGTTCCCATTGGGTTCGTTATATACACCAACGCGCAAATAACCTTGCGAAAGTTAAGAATCCACCTCTTCTCCCCCCTATGGGTTAATTAGTAAGACTTATATCACTAAATTATTATCATCTCAAAAAAATTTCTTACAATGCCATAATATTTTCTAGTTTTAAATAAGCCGCAACAGGTTGATACACCGTAAAAAACAAATTAGCCAATCAATCAATCAACCACCTTGAATATTTTTACGCGTGATATATTTTAACCACAATTACACAGCTTGAAGTAAACTTATTGCAAATTCTTTAACTAAATTAGAATAGCTATCTTTTGGTTGTCAATAGAAATAGTCTTTAAGAAATACCATTCTTTTTGTATTTATTGCAAATCAAATTAGCACATATTTCAATACAACTGTAGTAAAAAAAAAAACAAAAAAAAAACAGATCTTTTTTTATAACCAGCATTATAACAATAATCAAAATAAATATGAATTTGTTATATTCATATCATTTCATTTTATGAAATTATTTAGAAATTATAACATCTAGAAAATTAAAATAACTGCTTCATAAAAATTTCTGAGATTTAAACATACTGAACTGAAAAAAAAGCTTGAGAGGTCCTTGGTTGCAGACTATAGTGGTTAAAGGATAATCCAACCATATATATATATATATATATATATATATATATATATATATATATATATATATATATATATATATATATATATATGATTAAAACGAAAGACGGTCCACGTGTACTACTTATAATAAGCGGATATAATAGACAGGTTAATGAAATTCGAGAAATAAAAATACAACAAAATGATAAAAATATTGTCAATATAACTGATGATATTTATTATATTAGGTTGGGGCAAAAATAATGTCGTTTTCTCACAGTAACATTATTTTTGCACCAACCTAATATATTAAGTTGGTGCAAAAATATTTTCGTTTTCTCACATAGTAACATATGTTAGAAAACGAAATTATTTTTGCACCAACCTAATATTAATAGACTTTTTGATGAAACCGAATCACGAAGTGAAAGATTTTAAAGTCGGAATTTTCGGACAAGCTTATGTACTTTCTTAACAAGACGAAAAATAAACGATGAAATGGGACTCACTCTTCCAGGGAATTTTATTGTTGTTGGCTTTGGAGGGGATTTCATCCTTCATGTGTTGTATTAATTTAGTTTGCCACGATTTCGGTTGTTGAAGGCTGACTGTGGAAACTATATTTTCTGAGTAAAGCTAAATCCCTGTTTAATCCTTTAATATGTGATCCTATTTTGAAAATGTGTTTTAACTTTGACTTACGTTTTTCTTGTTGGCACTTAAATAAAAACGCTAAAATCATGCGTCTGATGTTATCAATGCTGTGATTCGGTTGATTGAAGTGTACAGCGACAGGAAATTGCTGTTGGTGTCTTTGATGTGTTGTTTAAGTTTATTGCACCAAAAATGGAATTCCGTGCCTGTTTCCCCAATATACTTTCTTTTTTTTTGCATTTGTGGCAGAAAAAGTAAATATAAAATATTTGAACTGTCACAAATCAAAGCAGGTGGTTTGAATACTATGTGGTTGTCGGTGGAGTGTAAATATGCTATCAGTGATGACATATTTATAAACTAAAGGGTTTATTGCACGTGATGCTGCCATGGAGAGGTCGTGAGTTATGTATGTCAGATTATGTTAGGAGTGTGTGTAGGTTGTGTACGGCTTACATGATACACACACACGCACCCCCTCATATATATATATATATATATATATATATATATATATATATATATATATATACGTGTGTGTGCGTGTGTGTGCGTGCGTGCGCTCACGCGCGTGTGTGTGTACTTCTTTTTCTTTTTCTATGTGCCGTGTCTCTTCAAAACGTAGGCGATCATGGTTCTCCACAATTTCCTCTCCTTTGTAGCTCTTAATAGATTTTATCTTTTTCTTATCTCTCCTAAACCTTCTTCCATCATCCATTTACTCAAACTCACTAAGTATGTTATGCGTTGTTTTCCTCTGCCTTTCTTGTCTACTATCTGTCCTATGAGTATCAGATTTTCCGAGCTTCCTTTCCTCATTATGCGCCCTATAAATTTCAACTGTCTCTTCCTGATGTTAAATATAAGTTTCCTTTTTATTTTCCATCTTTTCTAAAAAATTCGCCGTTATTACTTGTTCGATGATTGTATTCTCAGTATCCTTCTGTAGAACCACATTTCTGTTAATAACATGCTAAAAGTCATGGGAGAGGTGCCTAATATTGTGTAAGATCTACTCAAGCTTGTCAGAGTACATTAAATTGGATGTGGCATTGACTTAACAAGAAGATATCTGGAGAGATGTTCAGCGTTGTCGGATCGACAGATGTCCACAGATCCCTAATATTTTGCTTGGTGAAGTATCTTGCATGCGAATACAACTTTCCATTACGCTCCATAAATGCTCGATTAGACTAATACCGGGCGAACGAGGTGGCCTCCCTGTTCGACGGAAGTCTCCGGAATGCTCCTCAAATTAATTCTGTTCAACTCGGGAACTATTACGGTCAATATGTTTAGGCGGACCAAAGGACCCAATGAATGTTAGGTGGACACAGACCACACTATTAGGGAACCATAAGCCTGCAAAGTACCTTGTTGACAATTAAGTTCATAGCCTCATGAGGTCTGCACCACATCGAACTCTATCACCCCGAAACAACAACCATGACTCATCGGACTACATCATATATCAATCCCCAGATGTCCAATAAACGACATTGCGAACCCGGTTTAGACGTTGTGTCCAGTGTCATAGTGTTAACAGAGTCATTTGCAGTGGGTTTCTCGGTTCTGTATCGCATTGAAGCAAAATGGAACAATGAAGTTATTTGCTGAATGTGTGCCGTGCTTCTTGCAATGAATGTGTATGCGTCTTTTGCTTGTTACCGCTGAAAATTCTAGCTAAATGCCTTTGGTTACAATCATTAAGGACCTTGTCCACTGTGGCTGGTACAACCTTCTATCAACTATTCTCGCTTCACGTGTGATACTATCGACTGAGAAATTATTAAATGTCCCTATAATTTAAAAAAATGGAATATCCCCTCCATTTGGTACCCACTATCACTATCCTCTAATTTACATCTCTTTACCACGAGCAGCCTAGCCGGTGTTCACATTGTCATCCTAGAAGTCAGAGCACAACGGGGCATTTCCATGATGTCAGTGTACGTCGGCACCACCTACCATTACTGTTTTGACATGACTTTTGTCACGTCAGTGTGTAAGATCTACACTCGCATATATTAGTTGGAGATTCGTCTCCAGCTAAGCTGGTAGAACTCTCTGTCCGAGGGCAGAGGTGAACCCAGACAAGGCAATGCCGAAGGGCAGAGTCTCATCTGGGGTTGTAGACAGCTACCCGACCCCGTAAAAACGGGGTCTACGGGGAATTTTTGCCCGGGCCTACGGGCTCGGATAACCCACGTTAAATTCGGCCTTGTGCCACACCTGACCGCGTGGAGTGGTTGGCAAATATCCTCGCATATATATATATATATATATATTTATATATATATATATAGTTAGGAATGTTTTATAACCCTGCGGAGAAGCTGCTTTTTCTGTTGCTTTTCTGAAGTTTAATTTGATGAAAACGGCTAGCTGATAGATCATGTCCTATCGGCTACCTTTGTTTCTCCCATGATGTCGGATAAATCCATCTGAGACGAGGGTCGTTTTGCATCTGTTCAACTCACTCGATATCATATGCATCTGCAAATTCACACACATATGGATAGCACAAACAGAAACATACACACTTGTACACACACGCGCACACACACACACACGCTGATATATCAGGTCATCCCATAAGTTCTGTCCGAATTTTAACTTTTTGTTAAAATGAACGAAATTTAAAGAGTATTTTATAATGTCTAATGGAGCTGAACATTATTTTTATGTTTAGATGCATTTAAACTGGTCAAATTTTATTTCAGAAAACAATAAAATTAAATTTTCTTTGATTAAAACCCTGCTAACATGGAAGTACCCAAGAATCATTTGAGGCACATAATGCTTTATGAGTTCAAGAAAGGAAACTCAGCAGTCGAAGCGGCTAGAAACATTCACTCAGTTTATGGAGAGGAATGTGTGAATGAAAGAACTTGCAGAAGATGGTTTGCAAAATTCAGAGGTGGAGATTTCACCCTTGAAGATGAAGATCGAACCGGACGTCCAGTTGAGTTTGATGAAAAGCTTCTTGAAGCAGCCCTTGAAGAAAATCCTGCTTTATCAGTTGAGGAGTTGGCAGTGGTTCTCAGTTCAAACCGTACTAACTGTTCATCGTCATCTTCAACAATTTGGAAAAGTTCCTAAACTTGGAAAATAGGTGCTTCATGAATTGTCTGAAAACAACCTCAAATCCCGAGTTGACATCTGCTCTTCCCTCCATTCTCACCAACTTGTTTCACCTTTTTTGGATAGACTTGTGACTGGCGACGAAAAATGGATCTTTTATCGAAATGTTAAGCGTCATAGACAGTGGCTTGGTAATGGGGAAGGACCCCTGCTACAGCCAAGAAGGGAACTTCATGGGCAAAAGGTTCTTCTTTCAATCTGGTGGGATCGCCAAGGAATAATCCACTTTGAATTCTTACCACCTAATGCAACAATTAATGCTCAAATATACTGTCAGCAATTAGAGCGTTTGAACCAAACTTTGAGGAAAAAAGACCTCCTCTAGTGAATCGAAAAGAGGTGATGTTTCAACAGGACAATGCGCGACACCACACAGCAAGAATCACGTCACAAAAGATCGAAGAACTTGGTTGGGAGAAAATTCCTCATCCACCTTATTCTCCCGATCTTGCTCCTTCAGACTGACATTTGTTTCGTAGCTTACAGAATCATTTGGAAGAAACAGCTTTTGTAACACAGAAAGAGGTTAAAACTGACATTAGTGAGTTCTTCGAATCAAAGCCCAAATAATTTACAGTAATGGAATTAGTATGCTTGTTAATAGATGGAAGGAAGTCATAGATAATCAGGGAAAATACATTGTTGATTGAATCTGTAATTAAATGTAACATTTGGTCACTTGTTTTCTTTATTCAAAATTCGGATAGAACTTATGGGATGACCTGGTACAATATACAATCATACGTTCATGCTGGATGTCAATACATTTCTTATGTCTAACAACTACTGACTACAACAATCTCTCTTTCCCTCTCCATCTCTTTGGTTTTACATATTTCTTTCACACGCACACTCTCTCTATCTCTATCTCTCTCTCTCTCTCTCTGTCTCTCTCTCTTTGGTTTTAGACCTCTCTCTCTCTCTCACTCTCTCTCTCTTTCTCTCTCTCTCACACTCTTTGGTTTTAGATCTCTCCCCCCCCTCTCTCTTTGGTTTTAGACCATTCTCCCTCTCTCGTCCTCTTTTGTTTTATCTCTATCCATCTCTCCCCCCTCTCTCTCCCCCTCTCTCTCTCTCTCTCTATTTGGTTTTAGATCTCTCTCTGACTCTTCTTACCCCTTGTATCTGGCTACTTAACTCACCAGACTTCAACCCCCTTGATTATTATTTGTGGGGCGCAGTTGAGCGAGAGACCAACAAAACTCCTTGAAAGATGAACTGAAGGAAAGGATTATGACAACATTCACCAACTTAAACAAGGAGACCATCCAGAAAATTTGAAGGAGATTCCGAAATAAGACAGTGAACACTACCCGTGAAAAAGTCAGAGAGACTTAGGGAGCCCATGGAGTGTAAGCAAAAACGCCCGTTAGGCTGTTTACCCCACCCCTCACCTATGCTTCATCTCGGCTTCGCTCCGTCTCCGTAGTAGGCAACAACCCGAGAATTAAATTTGGTTTACTGCTAGAAATTTTCATGGTTTTCATTTGTGGTAACGAGCTGGCCAAAGAGTTATTTTTAAGCCACAAGCATTTGACTGGAAAAGCTGCACCTTGTACACGAAACTGGCATCTGGACTGCGCTGCACCGCTACTGGGCTGAATTATTGGTTAGGTTTATTTTGTTTTACGGCATATCAACCCTAATCGGTTATTTAATACCGACAAGATTTTTATTGCTGGTAATAATTTTTTTCGAAAAATAGGTAATAAAACCTATTGTTTTGACCCCAGTTTGGGTTTTAACTATTTTCCCATAGCTGGGACCCTAACAGGTGCTACAGCCCCGGGTCAGGGTGGACCTGGGAACAACAGCGATTAAGAGGTGGTTCCACGCTCCTCAAAACCTCCTGATCAGAGGCCTTGCTGCTGAATGTAGTTTATCGTCATACCCAAGACGCGGATGTATTACCCTGGGCGGCTCACCAATAGAATATAAAAGGAGTGGGGGTGATTGGCTACAATGTCTGTGGTCCCATTAAGGTGGGGTATTACCCCTCTTCAGAGGTACAGCCGGCATATTCTGAAGCCCCAGCCGACAAGGCGATGAAATACTGGCGCCGTGACCAACGTCGATCATCGATTCGACAGTCCCAGCCGTGAGAAAGTGACCGAGCAAAAGCAGAAATCCCAGTAAGTATTTGATTTGATTTCTTGTAGTTTTTCTCTCTTCTTTCCGCCATGGACCCCCAAATGCTTGCAAATGCACTCTCACATGTAACGAACGAAATTAGGATGTTAGGTGTAGGCCACTGAAATGATCCATAAGCTGCCATCTCACACGAATGTCACAAGGTTCGATTGGTAGAAGAAAATGTATCAAGCGTGGAGGAGAGATTTCGAAAAATAATTTTTGACTGCCGAAATACCGGAGAGAAAAAAGACCCTTGCGGCATATCGGTTGTGTACGAGGAAAGCGGTGGAGTTGGTAGGAAATTTCCTTGAGACAAACCAGGTGCAACATTGGGCGAGTTGAGGACACTGAAGGACAGATGCTACGCTGAAACCGTAGATCTTACGGGAGCGTTACAGCGATTGTCAATCATCAAACAATTAGAGGGAGAGAGTATTTAACGTATTCTCCCTGTTTAACAAGGATTTTGTGGTTAGACCTAATAGGAGTTCAGGAATGGAGAAGCATTTAGTATATTTAGGAGATGTTTGTACAGTATGCAGGTGCAAAACTCAAATAATTAGCCAGGACCCCGCAAACCCTAGAAGAGGCTGCCTTGATAGCGATGTCGGAAACCTCGATCCTATCCCATGTCAGGTGTGAAAGCTCCCACGAGGCGATCGAAGTCGATCATCATAGACAGAGAATTAATATCCAGGCAGTAGAGAGAAATAGAGATCAGGGTAGGAGACAGATAAGAAGGGATTGTCGGACTGGTCAAGTATCACAAGAAAGAAGTAGTAGGAAAAACCAATCACCTTATCGAGTAGTCTCGAACTGTCTACCTGATCGAATAGTTTCGGACCCTGCACCGACCACCTGTTGGAGAGAGAGCAGTGACACAGAGAGATTGAAAAATATTGAGGTCATTATTTAGGACTCCGATAAGATAAAATGTTATACAGAAATGTATGTATCTGTGAAAATATTAGTGTAGCTACAGAGTTAAATTATATAATTATATAGAGTATAGTGTTAAATTGCTCTGCACGATGTAAGAAGGCGAGATAAGAACACTACGAAGAGAGTTGATATATACCTTAAAACATGCATGTTTAAAAAAAATGGAACAAACTTACACAAAGTATCTATAAATAGCAAACAAAATGGTGTTGATTATACAATAGTGTTTCTAAATTCTTCTAGTTGCTAAAGCCATTTTGTTTGCTATTTATAGATACTTTGTTTCAATAAATTCATTTCGTTTTTTGTCTTGAAAAAGTCCACATTGGACGAAACGCGTCAGCTAAAACTACAGTTTTCCTACAGTCTTTTCCCTTTATACATGTGTGTGTGTGTGTGTGTGTGTGTGTGTGTGTGTGTGTGTGTTTTAGAAAATGGATCCGACAGATTTTTCATTTATTTGTTTAAACGCTTTTTTCGTTTTTTTTTATAAATGGATACTCATATTTGAGTAGATGCTCTGTTTTTATTTATTTATTAAACAGTATATTTATTTATTATTTTCGAACAAGATTTCTTGAAATATTCAAGCTGGTAGATGTAAATAAATAAATATACTATTTAATAAATAAATAAAAATAGAGCATCTATTCAAATATATCAATTTATAAAATAACGTGCAAACAAATAAATTATTACATTATATATATATTCGTAACGTACTTGTTTACAACACTACTATAATAGCATCATCTACATAAAAAAAGGCTAAAAATAATGGAAGCCTTATAAAAACAAAAAAACAACACTTTAATAATATTAACTTCGAACATGGACACAATATCTTGACCGTGTTTTGAAAAATGAAAACATTTTAGAAAACATACAACAAACTATTTCTTATTTAACAGTTAAAATATTTAATCCTTGAAAATGGCTAAATGTATAGCCGAAAGCGCTCGGATCAATAGAACATTCGGACAGTTTTCATATAATTTATCATCCAAAAAGAAAAGAATTATTGGATCGCATGAGAAATTGTATAAAAAACTAAATAAAAGCACTTTGTCTGTCGTATTCAATGAAATGTGAATATATATATATATATATATATATATATATATATATATATATATATATATATATATATATATATATATCAAACGAAAAAATCCGATATAAATTTATTACCGGATTTTTCGAGATGTGTTGTTTTCCTTTGATGTATATCATTGCTCTGTATAGAATCTGAATACATTAAGCTCTCTTCATGAATCTATCGTTTTACTATTTTAAATTAAAAAGACCTACTTGGATTCTTTCCACTTACGGATTTGATATTATATATATATATATATATATATATATATATAAGACATTTTTATATTTATACATTCTTTTTATAGATACAAATATTTAAGTAAATGCTCTGTTTATAATAAACAGTATTAAACATTTACCGGCCTGAATATCCGAGAAATTTTCATAGAATTTTCAGGGCGGTAAATGTTGTTTAATACTGTTTATTATAAACAGAGCATTTAAATATTTGTATCTATAAAAAGAATGTATATAAACATAAAAATGTCTTAAAAATAATTGTCGGACTTTGTCCATTTCATAATATATATAACTTTCAATACTATTTTTAGTTGATACCTGTATTTGAGTAAATGTTCCGTTTATTTTAAACGGTATTTTTATTTTCATCTACCGCCCTGAATATTCGAGACATCTTTATATTCTGAATATTCAGGCCAGTAGACGAAAGTAAATATACTGTTTAAAATAAACGGAATATTTACTCAAATACAGGTATCCACTATAAATAACATTTAAAGTGATAAAAATCTGTCAGATTAATAAATAAACAATCCATTACTTCTATAGACTCGTAGCCATTGTTGAGTCATCCATTTGGGTGAAGGCATTGAAAATCTATGATTTCTAGTGCATTCAATGCTGTAGACTTATTCTTCTTTTCAAATAAATGCTATATCGTTGTTCAGAGAGGTGGTTTGGATCTGGGCCAGGCTTTTCTACATATTAAAAAAGCATTAAGCACAGTGATTGCCAGTCAAAAGTATCATCACGTGAGCATCTCCACATTTATTTGGTAACTACGGTAGGATCATAAAGTTTATAGCTTTAGATTATTGATATAAGGGAACAGTGATATGCAAAATTAGGGGACGTGCGCGACTACCCCACTATATCTGCGCCGGCTAGGTGTCGTTGTATCCACGACTATAAAAGGAAGAGACATACACACTTTTTGGCTACAAGATGCGATATGTAGAAAACATGTCCCGTATTCACCTCCTAGAAGACTTAGTCACGTGACAAACCGACTAGTTAATTTCAACAAGCCACGTGGCGCATCACAAACACATATACGCACAGTACACTAATCACATAAATGTTTTTGTTCTTTTTTTTTTAAATATCTGTATAGACATAAATTATGAAAAATTTGAAAATTCTTTGTGATGGGTTTCCTCCTAACGGATGAAATGCGTCACAAAGAATTTGTTTGTCATATTTTTGTTAGCCATAATTTTCTAAATGCTGTTTGTTAGTATATAAAATTATACAAAATTATATATCGTTATTATATCATAGACATAAATATGATTTTTTCTTTCTCATATTTTGGGAGCTATGTTGTTCTTTATATATATAGCGTATCTGAATCGACCCACAGCAAAGAAAAAAGCGAGAAATGTTTTTTACATATAGAATATTCTTATTTTTGTATTTTTACGACTAAATTTTTCTCAGCGGGTATGAGTGTTAAAGTTTTTATAGTCCTTGTTTGTAGCTGTTTGTTAAGATGAAAAGAAATGTGATTTCTCCGCGTTTATGTGTGAAAAACGTGATAAGGGAGACAGTGAGGAAGAAAGTGTAAGTGTGACGTAGCTTAATAAGGAAGAGTGTAAGTATCTGTCTATATTTCAATTATTTACACCATCTACATTGTTCGGACTGTTGTACTCATTTTTGTTGTCACATTCCTAACGTTTCGGCCGTAGTACGCTCCGGCCTTCTTCAGATGATTGGGATTTTGAACTGAAACCTTTATTTCGTCCACAAGGGTAGATTGTTCTAGTTCCACGTACCATGCCTCTTCTGTATGTCTCAGTTATCTTCCTTTAATTCAACTCTCCAAGTTTTTGTTCCGTATTACTGGTTCCTATATTGTATTCATTTCTATGCCTGACCGGCTTAGGAGATTTTTGTGGCCTAGCATATGTGCTGATTCCTTAGGTTTTCGTATTTTCAATTGATGTTCTCTATTATTTCAACCTCATTCCACAGGGTGGGGCGGTGATCTCCCTCAGCGTGACCTGATATATTTCCCCTCGTGTTACAGCTTTACGATCTTCTTGCAGTTTTATCTTAAGGGGCGGCTTGTTTCTTTATATTTCTTTCCCTAGATGCGCGGTATGAGGTACACACAGTTCTTAAACATGTTCTCCTCTGTGAAGGGTCTTACTCGGAAGAGGTGTCTGCGAAGTGTCGAGCCACTTTTGAAGGCTGTCCTGATGTTATATCAACTACAGATTTATTGTATTTTCTCCGATAATCCCTTCACATAGTGTAGGCAGACAGAAGCTGTTTTCTGAGTGTTGTTATCTTCTTTTACCCTTCTATCCCAGCTGCTGCCATGTACTCAGGGTAGTTGTTGTAGGGTACTGCTTATACTGACCGTTTCTTGTTCATATGCCTCTGGGTCGCCACATAATGTTGCTCGATATTGTAAGCAGCAAACGTTCACTTTCTTTACACTGTGTGGGTGGAGGAAGTTGAGGTGTTGTCTGATGAATGTTGGCTTGCGGTATACGGATGTCTTGAACCCATGCTGTGTTCGAGATATTAGTACATCCAGGAAGGCGAGTTCGTTGTCGTTTTCTCTCTCCATTGTGAACTGCATCGATGATCTTATTGAATTCACATACTCTAGTAGTAACTGGACCTCTTTCTAGTGTGGCCAGAGTATGAAGGTGTCATCTACGTATCTCACCCATAGGGTAGGCTTTAGTGATATGGATTCTAATGCCATTTCTTTGAAGTATTCCATGTATATGTTTGCCATTGCTGGGGATAATGGAGAGCCAATTGCTAAGCCTTCATCTTGTCGCTATATATCTGATCCCATTCCGAAGTGTGTTGTTTGTGTACAGAAAGTCAACATCTCCATCAGGTTATCTATTGATATACTGGTCCGTTCTCCTAGGGATGAGTCCAAGGCCACTCTGTCTCTGACTACCAATAGTGCCTCCTCCGTGGGTACCTTGGTGAACAAACCACGTCCAGGCTCACCATTTAGTTGGATTGGATGGGAGCATCTTTGATTATTTCCGCAAAGTAGGCGGAGTTTCGGACATATGAAGATGACTTTCCGATCAATGGGTCAATTATATCTACAAGGAAATGACTCAGAGGGTGGCACACAGAGGTTTGACAGCTAAAAATTGGTCTGAGCGGAATACCGTCTTTGTGAATTTGGGGGGAGACCGTATATGTGAGGTAGCTTGGTGTAAAGTTATGACAACTACCTATATGTTTTAGGTGTGAAGTAGTCCGTGTTCTTGATTAGGATCTGCGACAATTTTCGTTCTGTTTTCATTGTAGGATCTTTCTTTACTGTAGCTACCATTTCTAATGAGGTCTTGCAGTTTTATTGTGTATGCCTGTGGGATGAGGTTGAAATAATAGACAGAGAACATCACTGGAAAATATGAAAACTTAAGGAATCAGCACATACGCCAGGCCATAAAAATCTCCTAAGCTGGTCAAGCATAGAAATGAATACAATATGGGAACCAGTAATACGGAGTGCTAGAGAAAAGCAATAGTAACAAAATTCCAATATGAGCTCTGGTAAAAAAATTGAACTGAGACATTAAGTTTATAAGCCCCCAAACTTCATACACTGACGTTCACAAGGGCACATATCTCAGTGGATAAAAAAGCATTGGTTGCATCCAGTGATTTGACTCAAAGAGTTGTGATTACTACAAGGTTTTGTTCACCACTGCTACTGCAGTTGTGAATAAAAACTTAGAGAGATAATTGAGTGGCATGTGGAACTAGAATAATCTTCTCCGGTGGACGAAATAAAGGGTTCATTTCAAAATTCCAATCACCTGAAGAAGTACGAAACGTTGTGAATATGACAACACTCCGAACAATGTAAATAGTGTAAATAAGAGTGTAAGTGTCGCGTAGCTTGTGAGGAAGACGAGTGAATGTGTATGGTAATAGATGCCTCGCCGTCGTGAACTAATGTCGCATGTATCTGTCTCTATCCCCTTACTGATTTTGTCCGTCTAGATACTTCTCGCCGATAATAATACAACAAATCATGAAGAGTATTTAAGTAGAGAACGATAAAACGAGAAAAATGTTAAATATTTATTTTCAAAGGATTAATTCATTAACCGGAAGTATGCGCGGATCCTTTGACACAGAAACCATTTTTCGTCATTTGATTATTGACTGACTTCGTATTTATTTCCGTCTTCACTCCACACACACACACATATATATATATATATATATATATATATATATATATATATATATATATATATATATATATATATATATATATCTCATAAAGAAACAATTTATACAAAGAATTAAAACATATATTTAACTGTCAATAAATATCATATTTTAAAAAAACAACTTTCGGTCTACACATATTTCGTCTTAGTGTTTGCCTATGTATAGAAAACATTGCGCCCTGAAGATGACAATTTAAAATTGTTGAAAGTACTTGGAATAAGTCTTCCATCTAACAACAACTTGAATATAAGGATCTTATTATTCAAGGATCTCATTAGTCTTTGTCAGCGAAGTGATTTCGCCATTAATTTATATTATTGCTAATTAATTATTTATATATATATATATATATATATATATATATATATATATATATAAAATACCATTCCTCCACGTGTTAAATTCACTTATTCTGAGTCTTCAAACCCTTGCAATTACAATTGTTAACACTGTCCGGTACTGTAGTACCTCTATGTCACAAACATTAAGGTGAAGCAGGTTTGTTTTTATTTTTTATCTTTTATTTTAGTTTATTTATTTATTTTCATATAGATAATCCGGGTAATCATAAACAAGAGAGTGTAAGAGGAGAAACCCTTTCTCCCTCATTACTTTCTTATTCTCTCCGTCCTCTCTTCACATTATTTATAACTTAACTCCTCCTCTCTTTCGTCTTCATTCTGTGAGAAGATATCTCATCGTCTGCACATTTGAAAGACGTACGAAAATAAATTATTACGTAAATTAAGTCAGAAAAAAAAGAGAGAAAGTGTGAGAGAGAGAGGAGAGGGATAGAGGAAAGAATCTTTACAATCCCAGGTGAACATGGACCTCCCTAACCTTCAAATAAATATTTTTCCAACAAAGGAAAGGTCAGATACGAATGATGAAGGCATTTCGTTTGTCCTTCATTTCTCTTTACTGTTATCTGTGAAAATTTCCATCTGAGAATTAGAGAAGTGCTTATTGCATGTATTAGGCGTTGGCAGAAGTTACCAGCGATTCTTATATTGAAATAAAGTTACGCAAAACATTTCTTGTTTTGCGAGCACCATCTTTCTTCAAAATAAAAAATGAGTGCATTAAGTACATTTGTACCCACCTGTGAACTTGGTTCATTGAAAGAAAAGAATGTAAAATGCTTACAGTAGTCTCCCTTTATCTGACGGGATATGTTCCAAGGCACACAGCAGATGCCTGAAACCGTGGATATTGCAAAACCCATATATATATATATATATATATATATATATATATATATATATATATATATATATATAACCAATTCACCCCAAGCAAGGTGGGAATGCCACTAGTACGTAAGGGGGTACAAAGAGTGCAGTAAGGGAAAATACCTTTTGGAGGAAAGGATAAAAACAAGAACGACGCTAAGTGACGCTGAACGAATGGTTTTTAAGGTAAACAGAACCCTACTCGACTGTAAAGCTATTCGTATCCGAGCGGTTAAAGCACGCCGGATCAAAATCCGGCCGGAGGGAATATTTTCTTTAATAAGCTTTCAAGTGTGGGCAGGCCAGTACAGGAAATTCTTGTAAAATACGCAAGGTTGTGTTGAGGTTGCTCTCCAAAGAACTACGGAGTAACAGGCAAAGAAATGAAAGAAACGAAAAGTAAATGAAACAACACTGCCTCAGAAATCACAGTGAGGTGAGCAGCACACAATTTGAGAAACAAACTGTCCAAGGGAACGACTTCATAAGACAGTCTCGCCACATGCCTACTGCTTGTTTTCCTGTCGCTTTTATTGACAGGAGACAGTTGACAGAAACACGGATCTAGGTAAGTTGCAGAGAGGCTTGTATCTGGACATGCCAAGCTTTTCTGCTGCTAACGGAGAAAACCCGGATGTAACTGGATGTGGCAGACATGTCCGCACGCCAATTGGGGCCTCTTTTACGTCTGTACTGGCACAAAAATGAATACTATTTAAAATAAACTGGTGCATTCTACTTAAATATGGATATCCATTAAAAATAACCTTTGAACTAATATATAAAATTTGTAACATCATATATGTGCGCGTGTGTACGTGTATTAAAATACAGTTTTAAAGTATGATATATTTATGGGTAAAAGTGCTCAATATAAGATATAGAGAAGCGAGAAGTTCAGGAGAAGATGTAAGCGTAAGTTCTATGCTAATAGTTTCTTTCCTCGCAATTCTCGCTTGTGGAACTCTCCTCCAAGCTTTACTGTCAACTATGATCTTCAAAAATTCATGAGATATCGTTGATTGCAGATTTTTTTATTTATTTATTTCTACATTCATTTGTGTTTTGTTTTTTTTTGCTGGAGATTAATCATTTCAACCCAAGCAAGGTGATAAAGTCACTAAGACAAGGGGTTACTGAGAGTGAAAGTGTCCGAGAAAAAAATATTAATAAAAGAAGATATATTAAGGAGACAGATGATGACGATTGACATTGCATTTAAATTTTTAAAGATGCTAGGTGGTAAGAAAGCAGGAAGCCAGAAGAGAGTTCTACAAACGGAAAGTTCAGAAGAAACTATTAGCAGAGAGCTTATGGTTGCAAATATCAATTTCACCATTGAAATTATGAGACCTAGCTGCCAATTAAGTCATTGCTAATTATTCTCATAAAGAAATGCATTGAAAATTAGGAAGAAAGGATTGTCTGCAGTCAGGAATGAATGACATTATGAAGATGTTATGGCTATTACATATAAAATGTAAATACATTAGTAATTATTTTAAGACAGTGTAAGTTTATGCCATTTGTCTGTAATAGAACTTCTGCGAGAGACTTCTAAATGGTGTTATCAAAAGGCAGTATTTGAAAAAGGGAGCATGACCTCAGTTAATCTCTCCTTATTCTTCTTACCCACAACAGGTTCATGTTTCATTTTTCACCTGGAGCAGAGTCTTTTTAATCCGCAGCAAACTATGTGTCACATTGTACACAACACAGCATACAAATGCCCTAAGATGGTAACTCTACCAAACCAACAAAAAATTATTCTCCAATATAAGTCTCTTAGCATCTACAATAGAAATTTACACACACTGTATGTACAAATAAAGACATCTTTATATGCACACTTTAATTTACATGTTTTTAAATTTTTCCTGTTCTACTCTGGCAGCAAACCACCTGCATAGGGACAGAAAATGAATAGAAAGGGAGTGTAAGACAAGGATGTGTCTTCTCACCGGATTTATTAAATCAATACAGTGAGGCAATTCTACCAGGATTCATTATTTGCAGCTACAATCTAAACAACATACAATATACAGATCACTCAGTGTTGATAGCAGACATAGAAAGGTAACTACAAAAACTCTTACAGAAGATAGTAAAAGAATGTGAGAAGGCAGAATATATGTTCGTCAGCAAAAGGCACAGCCCAACATGCAAAATACAAACTGAAAATGTCAAAATGAAACAAATACAAAAGATTAAATATCTGGGAAGTCTTTTAACAAACGATGGAAATTGTGACACTAAAATCTGAATGGAATAGTGAAAGATGCCTTCTAAAAGCTAAACAAAGTATCAAGAAACAGAAAAAATTTGTTAGAAACAAAGAAAAGAGTATTAGACTGTTACATAATATCAGTCTCCCTATATGGCAGTGAATGCTGGACAATCTTCTCACAGATTTGAAGCAACAGAAATATGGTTCTACAGAAGGATGCTAAGAATATCATGTACCAAATAAGTGATCAACACGTGTCAAAGTTTTAGAGAAAATGAAAAGGGACACATACTTAACATCAGGAAGTGACAGCAAAAATTTCTAGTGCCCATAATGAGGAAAGAGGGTTTGGAAAATTTGATACTCACAGGACAAATTGAAGGCAAGAGGGACAAAGGAAAACAACACATAACCTACCCAGTGAGCTTGAGTAAATGGATAGCAGAACAAAGTTTAGAAGAGATAACAGACAAAATTTATTAAGAACAAGAAATTGTGGAGAGCCATGATCACCAACATCCTGAAGAGACATAGCACATAAAAGCTGCAATAAAATGTTAATTATATGTACAATATTTTTTGTTATTCCATTCCTATCTCTTGTTGGAGAAAACATTACAGGAGTCACCAATACTATCTTTCATTAAACATAAAAAGGTAACTCCACAATAGAAATACATTGAAAGCTAGAAAGAAATGAATGGTTACTGGTAGTGTATGTAACCAAGAGAAAAGGGCTATATTATTTATAATAGTGCATTCAGTATTTAGTTTTATCATGTATCTATTCAACTTGGCTAAATATATGTCAAAAGACAAACCATTTTCATGTTCATACAAAATCACACAAAAACAATAACCATCTCTATAATAGTACAAGCGTAGCAACAAAGGTTTATGATAGGGGTCCTAATCCAAAAAATTCTGACCAGTAAAAAAAAAAAAAAAAAAAAAAAAAAAAAAAAATATTATACAATCATCCTCACAAAAATACATATCTGGACCCGTTTAATGAAAAATGTCTAGTACACCTGACACATTTTTACGTATGTTCAATTATCTCGTATTTCAGACATGTCATCTTCCTTGCTCGAGATATCACTTGTTTAAAAATGCAATATTGAATTCAAATTACCATTCTTTGTTTATCAGCCTTGAAGCAGTGAACATATCATCTTCACTCTTTTGTCCAAATTCAAATCAATGTTATCAGTTGTTCTAAGAAAAAACTCAGAATAAAACACACCAACAAATAAATGTTTACTATTTTTTAAACTATAAGTGCTTTAAATTTTTATATTGACTAACCTTAGTTTAGTATGAAACAGGCTTAAATGAAACAAGGCTGGATATTTATTTTTGTAGGGACAATGGTAGAAATGAAAACAATCTAATCGCAGAGATATATAAAAATTTTAAAGTTCAGATCAAAATTCCTTGAAGTTTACCTGAATAGGTAGACATCTGAAAAAGACCAGCAGACAAGATGGCTAAAAGATTTTGATAACAAGAAAGATCTAACCTAAACTCAAATACTAATATGTAAATATTTTAACCAGGAGGCAAACTCTGGGTAATTTAGCTTTAAATTAGGAAGATTGTGACACAATGTTTCAAGTGAGGTGCATTCGTCTATATTGCAAAAACAAAGATTTTTATTAAGATAGAAAAGTAATTATTTATTTCATGAACAATTAAAAATGCCAAGACATTTCATCAAGAATAAAAACAAGATAAGCATTTGTAATCAGATATGAGGAAAAAATTAAATAATAAAATTACAAATTTTACAATTTCGTTCAGGTTATAAGAATGTTTGAACTGAAAATTTCAGAATGCAAATTATAGTTATTTATGCCTTTTATAATGTTGAAAAACTTAAAAAAATAAAAAAAAATAAAAAAATAATAATAATATCAGCAGTGGAAATTTTTTTTCTTTTAAAATATTGTTGAATATTTCTATTAAATTTCTATTTTAGAAAAAAAAAAAAAGAGAGAGAGATCTACATTTCAAAAGTGGAAGTGAATCACAATTTTCTTTGCTAAAATGTGAACATTGCTTTTTTATGCGACAAATGAAATTTTTTTTTTTATAGCAAGAAATAAAAAAAAATACAACTTTAAAACACAACACAGGTGTTTGCTGTGTTTACTCACACAATATACTAAGTTTTAATAGTTGCAATGAAAATTAAGTAAAATACTAAAATATGAATAATAGGTAAAAAAACAAAAAGAAAACAAACTTTCTACCCAAAAACTAATCAGCAATTTCAAGTCATTAAGAAAACAAAATGATTAATGTAACATATTATAAACAAGATAGAATAATGATTGTTCAGACAAGAAACATTTTCAAACACACATTTTGACACTTCAGGTGCTCATTTTAAAATAATTACCCAATGTGACAAGACTTAGCGGTGGGAGCCTACTGTAGTGCATTGACTTGCAGGCTAATTCAATTGTTCTAAGTTGCACCCTAGCTTCTCCCATTACTGTGACCTTTTGCCAGCACACTATAAAATATACAGCTGACAAACAAATCTGAAACATGTTTTTGTAAAGGAAAAGAAATTTAATTTGCTGGACTTAATAATGTTGCCTTTGCAAAACAATAGCACAATGTCTACTGTTGGTGATGATCCTGCTGGTCAGGCTTATCAGATTAGGACAATAAATTTTGAATTTCACATCATGTGATTTTTATGTAGCTTACTTTTTAATGTAAAGTGGACAACCTTGGGCTACTGAGAAAAAAAGTCAATTCAGAATCAAGTAATGTTCAGCATTTAAATATAGATAGCTTGATTCACTACATTTAATCAAACCTGAAAAGCCTTATAGTGGTGGACGTTTGGTTTGTGATCTTTAGTTTCAGAATAACAAATTCTAAATAACACTGATAAAATAGGGGCCAAACAATTGGATGAACAACAGAATCTTCTTTCTATTCAAATTAAGATGACATCACAACTGTCAGATACAAATTAGATTTTGGTTTGGTTTACAGCATATCAACCTCAATGGGTTATGTAATGCCAACAAAATTTTTATTGCTGGTAATATTTTCTTTTATCAAAAATCTATTTTTGGTAATATTTTTCCTTCAAAAATGTATTGCTGGTAAGAATTTTTTTTACAAAGTATTTCTGGTATTAAAACCTATCTTTACACTTTCATAGTGTTTTTACCCCAGTTTCAGGGTTAACTATTTGCCCATAGCTGGGATCCTAACAGGTGTTACCACCCCGGGTCAGGGCAGACCTGGGAACACCAGCAATTAAGATGTGGTTCCATGCTCCTCAAAACCTCCTGATCAGAGGCCTTGCTGCTAGACGTAGTTTATCGTCATACCCAGGACGCAGATACAAATTGGAATCTTCCTTAATTCCAACAGACAATTCATCCTTCTGAGAATAGACAATTTAAAATGATTCAAATTTATGGCCTCCACACCACCATTTGCATTACAGTATTATGGAATCAGTCAAGATACAAGCACTGGTAGTCTTCAACATGCCGGTAAGCACTAACTCTACCAGGTTATCCTAATTTTGTATACAAGACCTAAGAAATATTTTTGGAAGGAGATGAGTGTATGTATGTGGAGGGGGGATCTCTTATATGCAATCAAATGTTCAAAGCAACTTGTAAGAAAAACAGTAGGAAGAAATCTAATATTTTGATTGTGTTTCAAAACGAGAGAAATATCTACATGGATGGCAATTTTAAAGGTAGTTTAATTTTTTATTTTTATAATTTGATCAGAGATTTCTTTGAAAGTTAATTCACTTAAAATTTATACAAATTAAAAGACACACACATACGTGTGTGATTGAGAGAGAAGTTTATTAATTCTAACTGAATGTCAATTGAAAGAAAGCAGTGTGGAAAGATAATAATACACTAATCATCCATTTAAGGAAGGGCATATCTGTCTTAAAAAAAAAAAAAAAAAGAGCATTGGAAATATAGACTTTTGTCTGAGCTTGAACACCTTTTTTTTTCCTGTACTACTTTTGTCCGAACTTGAAGAACAACCACTAGATTTTGGGAAAACGCATTTTGCTTATTTCAGTTTTTATTTAAACTTTGGGTATTTAAAAAATAAAAAAGACAGTTTAAAAAAAACATCTTATTTTGAATCTTTGTGTTTGTGCATCTTAGTTTTTTTATATTAAAAAAAAAAAATTGAAAAGAAATTTAAGTAATTGTTAATTGCATTTTTTTCTTTTTTACAAATAATCCTCGTATAATTTTGAGAAGAATCATTTAATCAATTATCAATCCAATAAATGTTCAGATGATTGTAATTCAATATATTGTTTTTGTTGTTCAATCAACATTTTGATAAAACCAATAAAAAGGTGAAGAAGTCAAATGACTACAGATTTCAGCATTATTTCTTTATTTTTTGCTCAGCAGGTTGAAGAGCATTCTCATCTTTAAATATGGAATCACTTACATTGCACTGGTTGCTAAGAATAGAACTGTGCATTGATGAGGAGCCAGTATGTATATTTGCCAATATTTATTAGGAAAACATACACTTTCCTTAAGAATTGTACAGCTGATAAAAAAAAAAAGAGGCTGTAGAATGGACCAACCAAAATGTGAATGAATTCAAAATTCAAAACAACTCTTGGATTAAGAAATGATTAATGATTATTTGCATGTACAATTTGATTTTGTTGAAATCAAAATCACAAACATTAAAAAGAGACTTTAGTTTGCTGCCACCTCACCTGAAACAATCCCCAATTCACACAAGACTTTAACTTTGTTCATTAGGGTGGCTAGCAAAATTTCAACTCTTAGACAATTTCAGCCGTCTGTCTTTAAAGAATCAGTTCCATACTACTTAAAAATGTTCACATTCACTCAATTTGCAATTGCAGAGGAAATGAGAAAATGTCCAAAGAAATTTAAAAAAATATATTAACACTTTTAGCACCATAAAACCCAATTCACACTCTTCAAGCAGTTTCACATTTGGCAAACACTTTCATAGCATTCATGTCTCAAAATTCACAACTAAACAAATTCTTTAATATTATTATTATTATTCTTCATTGAGCATTTTCCGGTCTTCAAATTGTTTTTTGATTGTGTTTATCAAAGCCTCCAGAAAACCTTCCAAGGTCACAGTTGAAGCCTGAAAAAAAAAAAAAAAAAAAAAAAATTAAATTCAATAAAGACTGAAAAAGCATTTCTTTTTGTCCAAAGTGGTGCTGAAAAAATCTTGGCCAAATTCACTGATTACCATTACCAAAAAGGCCACTTACATACTAGGCTATCTCTCTTACAAACAATCACACAATATCTTCCCTGTGCAAATTAAGCTTTTCTAGCATTTCAAGTAGCTCATTGTGTCACAACATATCAAATGCTTTACTGTAATTTATAAAACAATACGTTCTTCGGTATTTATATTGCTCCCTCTGATAGCATTCTGCTCATCAAGAATAGCATTTCTCGATACAGTGTCTTGAACAAAAGCTTCACCATTTTATTTTCAGAGATTCTAATTCAGTTCTATTCCTTTGAATCCTAAATGATAAAATTTAATTACAATTGTCTGATGGTGTCAACATTCCATTTTGATATTCTGGTTCCTTGCATATTCTGATGTATTGTAGTTTTTCTTGCCTCTGTTGTCGTGAAAGTATTCTCCAATGAATTTGTTCCATATTTGTAGCATCCTTTCATTTGAGTGTTCCTGTTTTTTGATTTTATACTTGTCTGTAACATTTTGTTGGATGAGAGTTATCTCTCTTGCACTGGTGACACAGGGTGGCAGTGCTTTTGTGATCAGAATGCCTCAAGATGTTTATGAAGCTGAGAATTGAAAAGACTAACTCTTTTAAAGAGCAGTGTACAACAACAGTAATTGGAGAAAATATATTTAAAACCCATATGTGAAAACATTTAAGACTTAAAAAAATAGGTCATCATTTTGATTGATCAATTCATTCATCTGCCATAGATTATCAACCCTTTTGCAGGTAATTTAAAGTCGAAAAATATTTTCAGATTGTAAGAATATTTTTTTTTGAGATAATAATGGTTTAGTGATACAAGCCTTACTAATTAACCTATAGCTGGGGGGGAAGAGATGGATTCATACCTAAATAGAATTTGATAAACAAACAAGAAATAGAAAGTGAGGTATCAATTCTACATTACAGTCAATACTTAAACTGATCCCCCACTTTGTGGGCAAAGTAGTTTCTATACATTTATATTCTAGAGAATGTAAACAAATCTAAAAGACATGCCTGTGTAGCTAATCAATATTTAATTGATTAATTGATTGATTTGTTTTCTATGGCTTATCAACCTTTTGTAGGTTATTTAAAGCTAGAAAATATTTTTAGATTGTAAAGATTAGATTCTTTTTTTGAGATAATAATGGTTTAGTGATACATGTCTTACCCCATAGCTAGTGGGAGAAGAGGATTCATGCCTTTACAAAAGGTATTTGCACATAAGTAAACATACCAAACCCAACTGGAATTGGAACTTGGCTCTCTGATTAACAATTCCAAATTATTAAACTATCCACAGATCCAAGTTTACAGTATCTGATATATTAGAATTTAATTTGAGAAGCACTACTTCAATGATTTACAAGTTCATGTTCTAGCCTCTTTTCCAATCTTTACCCCAACTTTTTCCCTGCTTTCAAATCCGGCTCCCAAAGCCTTGATCCTTATCAGAGATAAGAATATATTTTCTGACAAACAAGAGAGCTGGAAAATTATAAAAAAGAATTTGACCACTCTTACTCTGACCATGACACCATAAAGTCCGGGGGTGGGGGGAAGGTGTTAAACTTACAACTTGTCAGACCCTTGCTTCCAAAAAGCAGCTCCCAAAACTTTGATTCTTATATCAGAGATAAGAATATATTTTCTAACTAATAAGAGGGGGCTAGGAAAATGTATAGCAATTTTGGAGGGAAAAGTTCCCGATATTTCTTGAGCCTTCTAATCTTGATGAATACAGAAAATATACACCTCTCTGGCAGTGAGTATTTGACACTGTCTGTGATAACATCAGGTCAGTGATAGAACACCAGTCATCTTCGGAACCTGTTTCAAGAAATAGATCTACCTGCTGGGCTCTAAAGACAGAACGTCGACCCTCTACTAAAAACTAATTGAGATCTGCTTCCTTGCACCTAAAAATTCCTGTCGTCAGTCACTCAACTAAAAAATTTGGATCTTCTGACAGCTTCCTCCTCAACAAGAGCTCTGAAGAAATCTATGAGTGTTAATCCCTTAAGAACTATTTACGTATTTAAAGAACTTTTAGGCGCTCAGAGAAATATTTTGAGCAAGTCTTTATATGAACATTAAAGAAGTTAAAGGAATTTTCTTCTCCCTTTCTTTCTCTTGTATCTGTGTATATCCTTATTACCTTTTTTTTTGTTTATGTAAATAAACATTTTCTTCTATTGTTACACACTGAGCAGGAGTTTGAGTCTTCATTTTTCCACTTAAAAGAGAGAATTGTCCGTTCTAATCTCTCAAGCCGTTGTTGCTTTTATCAATTCTGTCGCATTTAACCATAACCCTTTCATGTGGGAAAGCCAGAACAAATTTCCCACAGGTATTACCAAGAGGTCACCCAACTAGGTACTGACCAGGCTTGATGTTGCTTAACTTCAGTGATCTTACAGAAACTGGTTTTTCAATATGCTGTAAGCTATCATCATTTTAGATAGTAAACAGTTTTAATAATGAAAAAAAATCATTTTAAATTATCCCACAAATTATATTTTCCATAGTATTTTGGCCTATATATTCTTCAGCCTTCTTCTGGGTTGCATCTTGTCATCCTTCAGTGCCATGTCACCATCCTCAGTCATCATTCCAAATGTTCAAATCTCAGGTTTACATGAGAAATTCTTTATTTCAAAATTCCAAATTAATATAATTTCCAATGAAACTATTTCATAAAAAAGATTTTAAAAATATCCTTAAAATCATATTTTTAATACAAACGAAATTTTTAAATAAAAAATGCCCAGAAATTATGAGAAACTAGACAAAACTGTGCATTTTAAACAATAGGACAAAACTTGGTAACCTTGCTGATAAATTAAAAAAAAGAAAGAAATGTTCAAATTGTCAGCAAGATGTGAATGAAAGAAAAAAAAAAAAAAAGAAATTTGTAACTGAATGAAATTAAAACTAAAATACACAACTCACTCGAATAAACATAGCATGCGCCATGAATGGCATTTTCCGTAAGGTTCTTCCACTCAGTCCATAACTTTCTCTGGAAAAAAAAAAGAAAAAAAGAGACAAATACAAAAGATAAGAATTTGCACCAAATTAAAACAATATGTCAGGCTCTTATCCACCTGAAGAATACAAGGCACAATAATACTTCTCTGGTGTAGGATGTAGTAGATGAACAGTATTTTTAGACAAGGTGAAAAAATTAAAAAGCAAAACGCCTATCTTTCACATTTAGCGGGAATTTAGTTAAGAAAAAAGATAAATAATGTGGAATTTGTTGTAGGATTTGTAAATGGCCCCACCACAGATTTGTTCCCAAACATGGAAGTGGCCAGACAACCAAAGGCACCCTGTTTAGAAATCATTTGTAATGACTGAAGAATTGATACCAAAGAAGATTTGGGGTAGCAAAACGATTATACCGAATAATCTTTCAAAGTAAATTGGAATAGATAGGCTTAACTATCATCCAGTTCACTTTCCCCACCACATCCCAGTCTTTTGAACAAGTATAGATGTGTATCCTTTTTTTTTTTTCTATTTAGAATTTCTGGTTCCTTCTAAAGTCTTTCCATTCTCTTTCACTCCCAGTAGCCCCTTGTGTCTTAATGGCATTATCACCTTGTTTGGGGTGAATTGATTAAAAAAAGAAAAAAAAAAAAAAAGAGGACTACAGTCTTTTTTTCATCTCCATGTGCACAAATTATTTTTCTTTTTTTCTGGTCATTTGATTTAAAAAAAAAAATTTTTTTTTGTTCTCCCTCCCTGGCACAACGAGCCAGAGAGATACAAGATACAGTTGTTGACACAGCGAGAGGGGGTAGGTTCAGAATATAACATAGTTTACATGTCCTCATGTGTGATGAATTGTTTTTCAACCTTCAACCACTTTTTCCCAGACAGGACAATTCTTGACTCTCACTGCTCAACTATTTTCTTGGTAGCTGCCCAAGTAAACTAAATTCCTTGGTTCCACCAGTTCAGACCTTCACAGCTAGGACCCCCAACCCACCCCACCATCCTATGTACACTTAATGCATTCTCAAACCCTTCATATTCTATTGGTAAGGAGTAATTTCCACTCAAACAGTTTTTTCCCCCAGTACTGTTACAATGTGGAAAGGACACCCGAGGGGATGCTTCCCTGTTCACTACAATCTTAACCTCTATTAGAAATTGATTTTTATCATTTCTAAAATTTCCTTAGTAAAATCTATGCATTAAATAAAATAAGGATATCTATTTAATTATATTTTTAAAAAATACAGACATCCATGTAGAAAAGGAAGATGGGATTTTTTTTTTCTCAAAGATTTCTGTTTTATGGCCAGCAAGTGGTTCTTTGAAATTCTGTAAGCGCCATCCACTTTGACCAAAGGGAAAGGAAAGAGTGGTTGTGCTCTTTTGGGGACTAAGTGGCAACAAAACCTGACATGGGGCTATTCACTTGCTGGTCTATATGATGTGTTTGGCAGAAGAGGGGGACGTATTCAATATTTGATAATTTTGCAGCAATATGCACTTAAACGTTTTAGGCAGTTTTGATCACCATTCCTTTTCATGGTTACCTGTAAGGAATTATAAATGTAGGACTACCTAAGTAAAATAATAACAATAATATTTATTAAGAATTTGTTACAGGAAATATTAAGTTTTACAGAAACATTGTCAACAATTATGTATTTAGTTACATAACAAATAAAGAAAATAATATTAATTTTGATTCTATATTCGATTTGTTGTTAGGTATTTTTCATTCTCTCTTTGTTATTGGCAGCATTTTAGAATATTTTGGCTGCAATGCTAAGTTTCCTAAGTTGAACAAACTGGAGCTCTTTCGTTTACACTTGTTATCTCTCTTTTCCATTGTTGTTTTTAGATCGCTTTCTTCCAGTCATTTTGATGAGCAATAGTGAAATTCTGAAATTTAGAATTATCTTATATCATTTCTAAAACCTGTAAAAAGGAATATTGTAATCTATGACCAAAAATAAAATGCTTTTAACAAAAAACCTTAATGATTTCATTATAATTATGTAACAATAACGTAATGATATTCCGTAGACAAATCTAGTTTATGTTAACTCATCTCATGCATGATTACAAACTATTGAGCTTGAAATATTGCACAATTGGCTCTAATTTTTTATAAAATACTTGGATATGATATAATGAAAAATTTGCAGTGAAAAAAGCAATTTTTGATTTTTTGTTGAATATGCACCTCCTCTGCCAAACACGTAATATTAATAGTAAATCACAGGATTGAGGAATTAGTGTTGGTCTGCCTTTGGTGGGAGACAAATTTGTCCATCGTGTGGTTCTAATGCCACCCGTTCATATTACCAGCCACAGATCAAGATGTGTAGATGGGTGAGAAGTTGGTAAAGGGAAATATAAGATCAACATTGTTACCTATGCACCCACCCAGGTGAAGCCCTGAATAAAACCCTTACATATGATATGGGAAGCAGGGACAACATTTTTATTTCTCAACATGTGGTTTGTCTTTCATCATAAGTTACCTTGTGAACATGCAACAGGAACTTCCCAAGCTTTTGGAGCACACCAATGAGATCAAGGCTTGAAATGCAATGTGTGTGAGAGAGGGGGGTGTCAATCATTCACTGGTCAGGAGAAAGCTTGGGTGAGAATAGTGTTGTACATTTACGCATCCATCCCAGTCTCAGATTGATTTGTTTGTTTAATGGCATATCAACTCCTGATGGATCTTTTAATCATGAAATTTTTTTTCTTGGGAATTTTGAAGTAATAAAAATATGTTATTCTGCTTTCACAATTGAATACATGGTAGATGATACTCAGCTTTTGTGCATCTACATATTTGTGTGGACATGATTACTAGGAGCAATGATATGTGTGTTTTGCATCGTAGCTTTTTTGAAGTTATATTTTGGAATATAGTATCATTTCTTTAAGAAATTGTAGGATATTATATGGATGAATGTCATGAAAAAGTCCTTTCATGTTGGTTGTTTGCCTGATTTTGTTTAGCAGCATATCAACACCTCTATGGGTTATTTAATGTTGAAATCTAAATATTTTGGACAATTTTATGGCTTCAATTAAATAAATTTTAAACAAAATTGTATACGTTCAACTACAAATAAAAGGTATGCTATAAATAGGTATTGTTGATCATTTTGCAATATAAAAATGTATAATGTATAATGGTAATTTTACTATAAAAATATAATTTTATACTTTCAGTGTTTTGTTTTTGTTTGGGGTGACACTATTTGCCCATAGCTAAGACCCTAACAGGTGCTGCCACCCCTGGTCAGGGTGAACCTGGGAACAACAGCAATTAACAGGTGGTTCCACACTCCTCAAAAGCCTTACTGTCATACCCAGGACTGCCCAATCTCAGATCTATATGGTTTACACAAAAACATTTGTTCCTTGATAAGTTGAACTGACGATATTTTGGGAGCAAATCTGTTACTAACACAAAATAAAGTCATTCTTGATTAATTCACAAATACAGCTTTGTCATTTCTTCCACATTCATCTCTTTGCGTTTAGATTCCTCTGAAATTGCAATTTACACTTAATCATTCAACCACTACACACTGTAATGGTTGCAAAATACAGGACATCTGTATATATAATAGAATAGCAATGATGAGAGGTTGTAATGTAGACAGATGAGAAGGGTTGAGGCTTGTGGGTTACCCCACTTGGCTTTGCTAAAAGTGCCCATTAGGAGGTGCACTATTCTCTCTGTTTTTCCTCTTGTTTCCTGATGTAGTTGAATACAGATAAAGAACGCTGACAAATTCAATTTCTGGGTCCTCTGTTGACTGATCTCTTGAACATACGCATACGTGTATTACACACACAAACAAGCATATTCTTATAGCTTTTTAATGTCTTTTCCTTTGATTTCCATCGTGTACACACATATTTCCTTTTGTTGATAACTTGTATTGTCAACTGTTTTAAATTCATTGTTTTGTGTATTTATTTTTACCCAGACTCACATGAATATTTCAATATTGTTTGCAAGAGAAATGTTCCAGGAGCCCATGAACGTTTACTATAAAATGTCAACACACTCGTATCAAAAATGTTGACTTGTGCAAGCCAATAAAAGTCTTTATGAAAGAAGCTTCAATTTGTTCTGTTGGAACTTAAAGACTGCATTCTTTCTTTAAGAAGCACGTCTTTTTTTATGTATATATTTAGTGTATGTGTACAGAGTGTTAAGTAAAATCACTCAAGTCTATATCTCCATATTGTACAGTAAAAGCTTTTGTCTCTCATGTCTGTCATAGTCTCCATAATCCAAATACAAACCAAGAGCTTTGCCTCTTGTTTCAAAAATAATATAGAAACTGATCTGTTGTTCAAAGTATGGAGCACACAGTGAGGATCAATATTACTATTCAGTTGTAATTGTTCTGTCAAGTCAAGTTTGCTAACCATTACACCATGTCGAGGCACCCCCTGTTGTCCAATATTATTTACCAGTGATAACTAAGTCTGAAACCCTAACTCCTCCTTATTTTTCTATTTATTTTGTTTTTTATCTAAACTTCAAAAATTGTAAAAGATGTCTGCATCATAGATGCTGTGGAGGTGATTATAATTAACTGGAGGCAGGAGTGGGTAATAGGAAAACTTACTCAGAAATTCTAAGAAGCTGCAAGCTGAGTCTGGTGGCATCATTCTCTGCATAACTGGTGATTTCTAAGGCTCTAATATCCAGCATCAGTTGAACTGGGGAAATTATTCCAGTCTAAAAGAAATAAAGCACATATATTATTTAACTGTTTCTCTGAAAGAACAGTGAACGTATTTGATGATGGAATGAAAGCCCAAATTTTATTTTCCAGTAGAAAAACATAGAAACATTTTCACAATCAGACATAAAACAGAAAAGCTAAAAAGTCAATCAAATCTCTCTAGCATTTGTTGAGCAAATCTTATCAATCTGTTAAACTGTCCTTGGGTTATATATGCACAAGAGTTAGAAAACCATTTTTGTTATGTCCAATGGGAGCCAATAAAAGTAATGATAAAAAAAAAACATCAAAATTGTCAAGGGTTTATACAGTAATGGCAGTGTCAAGAGAAAAAAAATGTCCTTTTGCAGATATAAATGTTAAACTTTGTCACTGTCTCTATTTTTGCAGTCATCTCTCTTTCTTTTATCTCTCTATATATATTAGGTTGTCACACATGAAATGACACATTTTTTGGTTGGTTGTTCATCTGGTCGTCTAACAAATTAACCTCCTTATATATAAAAATAAATCTTGACTTATTCCTGAGTCTTTTTCTCTCCTTTCAATATATTGTTACTCATAAGCCCAATGAAAATGATTACAAATGAAACAATGTCAGGTAATCTTTCTGTACGAGTACAAACTGGGAAAAGAACCATTTTTGCATGAAATCATTACAAGAGAAATATACTCTTTGGCAACAGTAAGAAAGTAGTCCAGTGGTTAGATGCAAGTGAATCACCAAAACAATACCCAAAACCTTCACTGCACCTTAAAAAGTTAATGGTTACTGTATGGTGGTCTTTCAAAGGGGTTATTCTTTATTCAATCTTGCCTCAAGAGAAAACAACAACAAACTCATTGTGAAGAAATTGAGTGCATGCACGGAAAATTGAAAAAGAAACCGTCTAGACTTGTGAATAGGGATGGCCCAATTTTGTTGCATGACAAGGCACAGCTGCACGATTCTTAATCAAATGTCCAAAAGCTGCATCGCCTGAATTATGTGATTTTGCCTCATCCGCCATCTTCACCTGATATCTCTCCTACTGATTATCCCTTATTTTGAGATTTTCACAGGCAATAAAACATTCTCCAATAAGGAAGAGGTAATCAAAGCATTTGAACTGTTTATCAAAGGATGAGAATTTTTTAAAGATGAGACCAAGAATTTAAAGGGATGTTGGAGAATTGTTACTCATCAACATGGTGCCTATTTCAATTAAATAAATTAGTTATAACATTTCAGAAGCATTTTATTAATTTCCTTATTTCATGTGACAAACTAATATATACATATATGTAACTATTTTTTCTTTCAAATAGTTTTCTTTTTATTTTCCTATCTTTCTTAAAACTTACCTTTTCACCATCATCTCTCTCCACTCCCTCTTATTACCCAATTTCTCCACACCTATTGATTGTTTTTTACAGTTTATCAACCCTTTGCTGATTATTTCAAGTCGAAACATTTTAGATTTAGAATAATTTTTTTTGCAAGTGAATATTGCATGAACAATTTTTTGAGAATAACAGTGATGTTTCCAGATACAAGTCCTAATATTTAAGCCATAACTGGGGTAGATGAATTCATATCTTTTCCCAAAACTATTTGTGTGTAAGTGACTGTAACAAACCCGACTGGAATTTGAACACACCACACTGATTTCTCATTCCAAGTGGCTATCCACTACACCAACTGCACATCCACTCTTTCCATTTAATATTTACTTTTTAGTTTCCTCCGTCAGAAAGCGTAACTCATTCCATCACAGAAAAATACGAAATTCAGCTGAGGTAGAAATATTTAATGGTCAAAGCAGCAGAATAATATACAAGAACGATGATTGATTGTTTATTTATTTTACCAGCATCAACCATGATCATTTAATGCTGAAACTGGATTTTTATTCAGCAAAATGTTTCAAGTGGTTGTGAGGTTTTAGAAGTGTTTATGAAACATCACAAGTTGTATAGTTCAAGATATTACAAAATATCTCCAGCTGCATGGTTCGGGAGTATTTCAAAATGTAAGTTGTATGGTTCAAAATCCAAGCTCTATTTTTCTATAGAAGTATTTTATTTTCTTCAGATATCTTATTATTTTCGGCAGGAGGCACATTTTTGAAAAGAATGTTATTGTGCTTGGTAATAGTTGCTATGCATTTTTTTGTGCTTCTTAACATTCTACCAAGATATATTTGATTGTGAGAAATTAATCACGGTAGGTACACCGAGGTGTAGTTTCTGTGCTCAGTTCTTATTCTGCTGAGCACCATGTCCTGTCTGCAATCAGCCAATGGCTCTATATTCTCCTTTTTTATTGTCAGTTGATGTTCATATAATTTATTATTTGAGAACATGTCCCAAATTGCTTGCCATTTTTTTTTCATGTGTTGTGTAATTTTGTTTTTATAATCTGTTAGTTATTTTCATTGCCTCTTTTCCCAACATGTTGGCTTCATGATTTCCCTTAAGGCCTATATGACTAGGAATCCATGCCAATATTATTGTTTTGTGCTTTATTAAAGGATGACAAGTTTCTAGGATTTCTTGAATATAGGAATGACTTGTGATCTTTTCTTTAATTGCTGTTAAACTAGATATGGAGTCCAAGAAGATTATATATTTCCTATCTTTTGAATTTTCTATCATTTTGATTGCGATTTTTATCGCTTGTAAGACAAAAATGATGAATGAATGAGTTTGTCTTGTTACTATAAAATAATACAGATTATGAAAGAATACTAGATTACTTTCCAGGCATTTTTCTTCTTTTACTTTTACAAGAAATTCGAAAGACTTACCCTCATAAGTTCAGTAATACAGGAATGATAAATCTGGAAGATAGCTTTTGGTGAAGGCAAACCAATATATTGTTTGATGTCAGCTCGATCAACAAATGCAAGATCAATTGCACCTGTGATATTTGAGGTTGTCAATATCATAACATTAGGATATCTGAAAAAGAAACAATCTTAATGTTACCATGCAAGCAGGAATTATAAAGATGAAAGAGTTATGTTACTCATCAATGAATGAATTATAAAGAATTGTTTTTCTAATGTAAAAGATTATCACCAAAATTCTCTCAATGTAGGTTAAAAACATTTGCTAAATAAAACAAATGCTATTTCATTTTATTTTATTTCATCTGTGAAGAAATTCAGTGACCCCTTGTGTAAGTTCACCCCAAGCAAGGCAGTAAAGCCACTAAGACACAAGGGGTTACTAAGTGTGGAAGAGTTAGAAACAGAAATATTGCTAAAGAGCAAGAACAGAGGATGAGTAATCAGGAGGACAGCAGATAGCAATTGAGATTGTATGTAAATCTTTGCAGATTAAAGTTAGCTGAAAAGCATGTAGCTGGAAGGGAGAACCACAAGCGAGGAAAGAAACTGTTAACATAGAATTTATGGTTATATCTAACCAGCTCAACTGTAAACTGATGAGATTTCAACGCCAGTCTAGTGGCATTATCATCTTGCTTAGGGTGGTGTTGCTTACTCTGTAACTCTCTAACTGGAGTGGCTCTTGAGCCTTGTAAAGGATGGAAATCATTGTAAAAAAAATAAATAAATAATCTAGGAATTTTTACAGGCACGATAAGCCTACTTCTTAATGTAAGGGGGAATAACTCTAAAGCCACCGTTATTGTACTTATCTGAAAAATACAAAAAAGTCTAATTCTGTAAGTCATCTTCATTTTGGCCCGTGTGATTTGCAAATGATTGATAATATGAGATTGGCATTTATGCCGACTAGGGTGGAGGACATTATTTTAAGGATTGAAAATTAAAAGATTTTTAAGATTTATTTATCTATTTGAATTGGAATTTATTAAAAAAGAAAAAAAAAAAAAAAAAAGAAAATCAACCCATAGATTTATCAAAGGTAGGGTGCAAATTGAATGATAATCAACAACTTGACAAATCACATGGATAAGTCACAAATATTTCATCAATTTTTATTCATTGTTGCTATTGTTGCTGCAGCCTTTTATCCCAATTTTAATTGATTTATTCTTCAATAATTCATTTTATTTTTTTACAATGATATCCACCCTGTATAAACCCTAGAAGCCACTCAAGATAGAAAGTTACATAAGGAAAACGCATTAGATGGATCCAGAAACCCAATCATAAACAGGAAAAACCTCTACTCCTGTTCAAAAGTCCAGGGTGAAGTATAAGCTGGAAGATAGGCGAACCTGTCTACTCCTATTGAGAAAAGAAAAAGTAATTCAATGGTAAATAAAAGTTCAGTTTTAGACAAAGACATTAGATGAATAGAGTTAAAGTAGACTTTAGAAGGAAACAGAAAGCCAATCCTAAACAAGAAACAAGGGATAACTCTCTACTCCTGTTCCAAAGACTGGATTTTGCATAGAGAGGAAACGTTGAAGATGTTAGAATACAGAAATGTTGAAATTTAATTTTTTTTTTCCAAACGTATCTGGACATGCTGTCTCATTTAGTTTCCCCTTCTGTTTTTGGTTTTGTCACTTTTATTAAGTATATCACATTGTTATAACAGAAGATCTGCCAAGAAAGGTTGAATGTAAAAACCGGGACATAAATTTACCATAGATGATCTAGCAATCAAAGCACTTTCTGTACACTTTCACTTTAATAAAGTGCTTTCTCTTTTAATTAAAATTATTATACGCATGCCAAGATACATCTGAAAAATAAATAAAAAGTAGATTAAATTTAAAAACATATTCAATGTTTCCTGTCAAGGCATAATTTTAACAGACGCTCACATTTTTATATCTCCTCCTCCTCCCCCCTATCCCACACACATATAATTTCATGTACAAAAACATTACTTTAGTCTGACAAAGTCCTTCTAGAGGATGAAACGGGTTACACAGAATTTTTGCCACTTTGTCATTTATTTGCCTAACATTGTTCCAATATATAAAAATTTATATATAATATTTTCCCATATTTCTAAACACAGGAAGTTAAAGAAAAAAAAAGATGTCTGAGTATATTGGCTTTTGTCACCTTTAATTAAAAGAAGAATGACAAAAGACGTACCTTTACTCTTCTTGCCCTTGGTTGAACTTGCTTTACCGTGACCCACTTCACTGGCAACAGTCCCTTTGTCAACCTTCTTTTTTCCGAAATTATTATTATTTCTATTATTATTGCAACTGGTTGCAAAACTATCAGTGCCACCATTTTTAGAGGAGGAACTTTGTTTAAAGTCAATGTCTTTGTTAGATTTCTGGGAGGAAGAACCCAATTTTTTATTCTCTGTAGCCTGGCTTTTGGGCACGTCTTTGGTTGATGGTTTCTCATTCTTTTTTTTTTTAGAGGAACTTGCAGGAAATCAGAATAAAGAATTTGTTTCTAACAAGACTCACATCCCAAATTTCAGGAACTTATTATTCAACAACTTAATTTGACAGTCAAACTTTAAAAAACAGTAAGACTGTCATAAATCAAGCATAAATGAAGAAAACAGTTAAAGCTAACATAGGCATATATGCATATACATACTAACATAGGCATATATGCATATACATACTAACATAGGCATATATGCATATACATACTAACATAGGCATATATGCATATACATACTAACATAGGCATATATGCATATACATACTAACATAGGCATATATGCATATACATACTAACATAGGCATATATGCATATACATACTAACATAGGCATATGTGCATACTAACATAGGCATATGTGCATACTAACAGGCATATGTGCATATACATACTAACATAGGCATATGTGCATATACATACTAACATAGGCATATGTGCATATACATACTAACATAGGCATATGTGCATATATATACTAACATAGGCATATGTGCATTAGGGTAGGTCGATTTTGGAACTGTAAAAAGAATAACTCGGGGAAAGTTGCAAAATAACCTCCTAAATTACCACAAGAAATAGTTTGCTTCAAAACTCTGTATTTATTTGAGCAATCGAACTTAAAGGCAAAATAAATTGCGATTTTTATCCTCATGTCAGTGTCATCGGAAACATGTCGTTTAAATTAAAGCCGAATCTTAACGAAAAGAAAAGAAGAAAATCCGCTTAATAATGGATATTTTAAAGTTTAGTATCTATTCTCTTAATAAATTCAATGAACTTATTAAAAATAAAAAAATAAAACACATTAAAATATTTAGTTTAAAATACAAATAACTACTTATGAACGGCATCTTTTTTACTAGATTTTTTTTCGGTATTTACCGGTGGTAATTACCTCCTCTTACAAGTTCGGTTTATTTTTGTTTACTGTTTACGTTTTTAACTAGTACAAATATCTATTGTATATTTCATCAAAATATAATAACTATTTAAAAAAAATATAACTTTTATATTTATTGTAATTTGTTTATATTTTCAAAGTGTTTTATTAAAAGGCCTGCTAACAAGATAATCTCAGAACCGACTCTACTTTTAGGTAAGTAAACAAAACATTACTTTTTAAAATGTATGTATTTCGAAATTTATTTTCAAATTTATTTTGAAAAATATTCATTTGTGTAACTTTTCATAATACATATATTTTCTTTTTCAGATATTTTAATAAAAATGGCAGGAAAAAGCACTTAAATTTCAACTCGCATTAAAGATGCAATTAAATTTTCAGGTCCACCTTCACCATTAGATAAAAACAGAGCCCCCAATTTATCGACAAATTATTCAATATAGCTATTTTTTAATGAATACTTATCCCCACCTTTCAAGTTTTGCTATTTGTAAATTAATAGCAAAAGATGTAATAGATATTTGGAAGGCTGTTAACCCCTGTTTGCCTCTATTAAATGAAATTAGTATTGTGAACAAGGTGAAAATTCTATGCTTCCAGAAAGCAAAGCAAATAAATAGAAAATCTCTCTCTGGTGCCCAAAAGAAATTCTGGAAGGAAAAGCTGGACACGTTATTTGATATTACATCCTGTTCCTGCAAACTGCCAGTTTCAAGTTGTAACGACCCTAATGTTAAATGCAACAAAGAAAATTGCCAGACTAAGCACATAATCTGCACTTGTCCTATGAATCAGAAAGTAAGTTATTTTCTATTTTTGTTTTTTATTTGTGATGGAGACAACGTAATATTAAAATCATGTGAATTTTGAATGAAATCAATTTCCACATTTTTTATATTATTTAAAGAAATATAAAAAAATCATTTTTTCCATGTTATTTTTCATGTAAAATAATTTTTATTTTAATCTGTTTAGATGTATTTTTAAGATAAGTAAAATCTGATATTTCAGGTTCCAGTGGAAGACCGTGAATATTTGAAAGATCAGAGGGTCAAAATAGGGCCGAAGGGCACTTTCCAGCTTGGACCAACAGATAAGAGTGCTATAAAAAAATGTAAAAGGGAAATAGAGAGATTAAGCCAACAACAGGATTTAGATTCATCACCAATAGCTTCAACATCATATGTCCAGGATGATATTTCTTCCCATTCCTTCTCATCTTCTCCTTGTGAAGAAACAGAATATGAATATTTGCAACTAGATAGTCATCCCAAAGGGTCATATAGCCTTATCAAAATTCCAAGGTATGCTATTGAATTGATAAGAGGTGATGTATCTTCCAATGTTGTAGCCAGCCTTGCCAATGCCTTGCTCTTGGATTTGAGGGCTATGGGCCTTCTTATCCCCAATATTAATCTAAAAGATATTTATATAGATAAATGTAAAATTGATAGAGCAAAGGCTAAAGTGAAGAAGAATGCCCATCAAAAGCATGGTGGAAAGTCTTCTTTGTATTGGAGTTGATGGGAGAACTGACAAAAACATGCTATTGTACAAGGAAATAGTGGAGGAAAATGGAAAGAAAACTCTGAAAAAAAACCAAGGGAGCAGAACGCCACTTGATTGTTACAAAGGAGATGCCATATGAAAGTGAATATCTGACACATAGGGTTCTTCCTAATATTGGTGCAACTGGTGCTGTTCTTGCTGAGCAAGTGGCTGATGTCTTGCATGAATTCAACAGTGTGAGCACTATCAAAGCTATCCTTGTTGACAACACTAATGTCAATACTGGCTGTGAAGGTGGACTTGTTACACTTCTGGAAAGAAAAATTAACAGAAATCTTCACACTATTGGTTGCTCCTTGCATCAGAATGAACTTCCGTTTAGAGCTCTTTTTAAACATGTAGATGGTACCACAAAAAGCCCTACCACATTCAATGGTCCACTGGGTACATTATGTGCAAATGATTACCATAATTTACCCCAAATATCATTTTCAGCTGTTAGCAGTCCTCTGGATTCTATTTTTAAAATTGAAAATACAGATACCCTTAGCTGTGACCAAAGACTCCTTTATGAATATACAGTGGGTATTTCTAGAGGTAAGGTGGACTCTAAATTTGCATCATGGAAAATTGGTCCATTAAACCAGGCAAGATGGTTAACTTTAGCTATCAGGCTGATGTGTTTATGGACTCGTGGTGCATACCCACAAAATCTTTTAACTAAACTCAATGGTTTAATAAATTTTATTGTGAATGTGTATATCATTTGCTGGTTCGAAATTAAAAGAGATAACAAATTCCACAATCAGCAAATGTATATTTTCAATATGATCCAAAGGATTAGGAAGCAACCATTTGAAATCCAACAGATAACATTGAAAAATATACAATACAATGCTTTCGCCTTACTGCCTGAAAATATTTTATATTCAATGGTCAAATCTGATGAAATGGATGTTAGGGAAGAAGCTATAAAAAGAATTTTGGCCATTAGGTAAGTAAATATTTATTCATATAAAACTGACTAAATCAGTTATGCTGATTTATAGAATCGTTTTAAGGATTTTATCTAATTTCACCATAAATATTAAAGCAGTACAGAGTACATTTTTTTAAAATAATTTTAATAAGTAATTTTTATATTCTTTCAGGAGTGGGCAGCCAGCAAAGAAAAGATTGAAAAGAATCACAATTATAAATTTTAAAGCCATGCACTGGACACAGTTAATAGATCTGTCATTAAGTGGAGTTTCTGAACCACCACTCACAGCAGAATTTTCTGAAAATGAACTTCGGGAATCCTTACTAAATGGTACAAAGCTTGACTTGCCAGATTTTCCCTCACATTCTCAAGGCGTGGAACGGGCAGTCAAGTTAACAACAGAAGCTTCCGAATCTGTGTATGGCTTTGAAGCAAGGCACCAGCACATAATAGCAAAAGCTTTGTGTCAGAAATTGAGACCATCATTTTCATCGAAGGGTTCTTATATGGAGCTATTTGATTCTATATATTAAGCCCTATTAAATTATTATTTATTTTTTCATATTTGTTTGTTTGTTGTATTTTTGTTCATAATAGAAAAAAAATCAATTTTTTAATGTATTCAACTATTACTGCTTAATTCATGAGGTAAAAAACAGCATTTCAAAGTCGTCACTGATAATGGGGGGGGGGGCAGATTTTCAATTTGAAGTTTACTTATAATTAATTCGTTTTATTTCATTTTGATGAAATAAAATAACATTCCCTGATTTAAATACTGGAATTTTTTGATTTTCTCATCAATATTTAGGCCAAAACTTGCAAAATTGAGGTTTTTTCAGTGCATTTTTCTATACGATCTTTGATGTCAAATGCTCAAAAAGCCATTGAATTGTCAGATCTAATTTTTTGTATCAGTACTTAATAGGACTATACGCAACTTTCGCTACATTATTCTTTTTGATTTTCTAAAAAAAGTGAAAAATCAACCTGCCCTAATGTGCATATACATACTAACATAGGCATAATACTGAGAATAATTTCAGATTCAAAACATCAAATATTCCAGACGGGAATTTTTAAATTGCTGCAGTTTACACCTTTTGTTAGTGGTGTCAGCAATCCTTACAGATAAAGAAATAATCACAGCCACTCTACCACACATCAAAGAAATGGCACAGAATATTCAGAAAATAATCTAACATTAGGACATTATTCAAAAGTGCAGATATATCACCAAATTAAAACCCCCTCATTGGAAGAAAACACGACAAAGGACCATATGTCCATCATTCCATGCAATTTATGGCAGAGTACATAAGCAAGACCTGCTAAAAATTTGGATATCAAGAACACTAAAAAGATCTATGTTATCTAGAAATCTTTAAAATCTGGCCATGCATGGAGGAAAAAGTGAGCACACCAATCTTTATGACTGCAAATCAAATAGACAGGGGAAGCATAGGTGAAAAAGATGGTTGCAAAGATTGATTTTTTTTTTCAAATGCTCAATTTAATGATTACATGTTCATAAATGAAAGAACCCAAAAAAGTAGACCAAAAAATGTCGTATTGAGTATCTTAATGATGAAAATTAGGTACCTCCAATAATTTGCAAAAAAAACAGTATAGGATAATGATAAAAGGTCCCAAACTTAATAAAGACAAAGTTTTATTGTTAAAATGTTTATGTTATTATTAAGAGGAAAGAACAAAGTATTTTTAAAATATATTTTAAAATCTTTTCCTTCTTTCTAACATGTTCTAAATTTGGGTCAAAAATCACATTTTTGGGGAGGGGTTTCAACTTTGTAATAATTGTGGTAATGGCCATTTTAGTGTAGCAGTTTCAGGGGGAAAACCCATTAATTTGGAAATTCTTGCAAAAGTCAAATAATTGTCTGATTTTAATGAAACTTGCAGGACTTAAAAAATGAAGGAATTTATTTTTGAAATTTTTATTTAGAAAATCTTGGTAAAAATATTTTTTTTTTTAAACATCTGTTACCCCCTCCCCATAAATTAATTTTATAAAATTTTCTAGAATTTCAATCAGTTCGCAAATTGTATTATATTACCTATAAGCAAATGCTACCAAAACTTTTTATCATAATTAAAAATATTTTTTTTGTGCATCAAAATGTTATAATTTTTTTTAGTATGACATCTCATAAGTGACATTATGGTTAAAAGGTCACGTGTTTCAAAGCTTGTCTCCTCCTTGGGAAAGCCCCTTGACATGGAAAGGTCTTATCTCACTCTCAGTTATTAAATTAAAAATTAAATTGAGATAATAAAATTGAGATAATAAAATTATCTCATTTATCAATTTAAACAATTAATAACTCAGTGAGATATTTTAATTATAATAATTTTATAATATAATTTTATTAGTTATTACCTCAGTTATTAAATTAAAAATGTGAAATCTTGCATGCATTAATATCAACTCCTCTTATTAATAACTGCATTGTCTCTTTCCAGGTAAACTGAAATCTAACAGTTCAAAGAAGTAACTAGTAGCAACTTCTCTTGAAAATGGACAAAATTTGGCATTGTGGTGTTATAAAGTACCTGCAGAAATAGGATTTAGCCACCAAAAACATTTATGCTGATAAGATTGTTACATTAGGGGATGACACTCCAGCTTTATCAATAGTGCAAAAATGGACAGCTGACTTTAGAAGGGAGATCCATGCACATGAAACACCCCTCCTCACCTGCTCCAAAGAAAGCAAAGTTTGTTTCAAGGAAGGTGACAGCTTCAATTTTTTGGGATGCAGATGATGTTGTGTTTAATGACTATCTTCAAAAGGGCCACACCATCAATGGAGAGTACTATATCAACTTGCTGAGGCAGTTACAAGAGGCTCTCAAGACCAAATGCCCCCAGGAAAACTAACGAAAGGGGTGCTGTTTCATCAGGACAATTCTCCAGCACACATGTCCTTGGTTTCAATGGTTGTTGTGCATGACTGTGGCTTTGAACTGATTGATCACCCTCCCTATTCTCTAGATTTGGCCCAATCTATCATCTGTTCTCCAACATGAAAAAATACTTGGCTGGGAGTCAGTAACACAGTGATGATGACATATGCTGTTGATGATGTTTTTGACTAATAGGATGAAAGCTTCTACACCAACTGAATCCAAGTACTGCAACAACAATGGAAGGAGTGTGTGGACTGCAAGGAGGCGGTTCTATGTTGAAAAATAAATCTCATTTGGTTACATTCCATGAAAGTATCTTTGATCAGATGAACTTTTCAGCCAACACTCATATTCCTTTTGTTTTAAGACTAAAAATAAAAACTTACTTGTCATCAATAAAAACTCTCATTTCAAATTCCTTGCATCCCCAGTGGCCCATTTTAAACCATTTCCCAGTGTTTGATATTTTTGTAGATCTTTTTTGACTTCATCATTCTACCTTGTTTGCAAAGACAAACCAATGTTAAAAACTATAAAACAAATTAGAACCACAAACAGATTTAAAAAAAAAAAAGAAAAAAGAAATTGGTGTACTTTTTGATGTGATCAATCTTTGTGAGAAGAGCATTCACCACTCGGATGGCATCAGAAGGTTCATTTCCATTTAGACTGCTTTTGCGGGCAGCAGTCAAACTTTCAACCTGTCAAATTGAAAAAAAAAAAAAAAAAAAAAAAAAAACTGATAAAATAAAACAATGTTAAAGAGGATTTTTATTTAAAATTTTTTCAAAAAAAAAGAAAAATGAAAAAGCAGAAGATAAAGAAAAAGAAATAAAGAAAATCTTATTGATATTTATTTATATATTTAATATCTACATCAACAGATTTTAAAAGTGATTGCAAAATAATTCTATTTTCATACATTTTACAATCACAAGATCCAAATCCATATTTTTTTCATAAACTGCTAAGTTTTATAAAGTTTTAATTTACTAAATTGTCACCAAATAAATCTTTACACACACAAAGGCATAAACACAAAAGTTTGAGAAAATTTAAACAAATTGTCAATGTGTCCATATATCATTTCTCATGGTTCAAAGTTATTTCATACGTTCCTGAATTTTACACACTCTTTATTGTTTTTTTTTCTTGTGAAAGTTGTTTAAAATATCTTAACACCCCCCCACTAACACTTGAAAATTATATTTGAAAGTATATTTAGCTGGTAAGAATTTATATAAACAAGTTTTGTTAAAAGCAACTGGCAATTTTTTTCATCTTATTTTCTCAATAACTTATTGTACATCCAAATCAGAACGGTAGATAATATTTTGTTTGCTAAATCCTGGCATTTTTTGGAACACTGGAATTCAAATTTATTTCAAATATATGCATATTATATTAGTGATATCATCATAAACAACCATAATAAAACTATTATCATTAAGATAAATCTTAAGACAATAAACAAAATACTAGATTTGATTCAGCTGTATAACAGCTTATTTGAAAATTGGAAAAACTACGAAAAGGAAAAATATTAAATTTACATTATACATTTTTTATATATCACACACACAAATTTATATTATATATTTATATATTGGTCTTTGGACAGAGAAATGACAAGTCAATCTTCTCTAGAGGAATGTTTTAATACAACCAATATATGTTGACATTTATTTTTATCATTGACTGCAACACAGTTACCAAAAGAATTTGGTACACAACATTAGTCTTTTGCAAGTATTTTTTGGTGGAGGACATAAATCCATGACATAACAAATCCACTCCCAATTTGCCAAATTTTGAATGACAATACACCAATAATTCGTCATTCCAACTTCAAAAAATGAATAAAAATCCTGGAAGCCCTTTACATCAAACAGCAATCAGTTATCAATAAAATGTTTCAATTTAAGTAGGCCTCTTAAAATGCATTTGCACTGTAAGGTTATTATAGCCAGATGAGACTAAAATCTATTTCACAGTCACAGAATATGAACCCATATTCATTTCAAACTTTGGACAATATAAACACTACACTGGCCAACTCTTGATTTTCTGCTTTTTTTTCCTTGCTCCCACTTTTTTTTTTTTTACAACAATTACTCTTTTGCAAAGTATTTTTTATAGAAAAAATATAACATGAATCCCTCCCAATTTGTCAAATTTTGAATGACAATATACCAATAAGCTATCACTAACTTAAAAAAAAATTAAAAGTCCTTATTAATCAAGTTACAGCCATAATAAATTCCGTTGGACATGCATTAATGATAGATGTCTGGATGAAAAGAAAAATAATAAAATTTTGGGAATTAATAAAAAAAACTACAGCCATATAACATTCCAGGTAAATACATCTGTAGAATAACAATACAACAAACAGCACTTACCGGTGTAAGGGTCCCAGCTAGCGTCCAGCTTGCAGACAAAAATAAAGCGGGTTGTAACTCAATACAAACCCTGCAAACTAACTGATGAATCAAGCTGGTATTTATACAGAAATAACTCCACAACTGAGTGTTTATCTTGACCGCGTGATTGTTCTACATGGTGCTGTGAACAGGATAAACACTCAATCTAACCCAAATCTCATAGTAGTTACAGATCATGAACCACTAAAAGGATTATTCAGAGATAGAGACCTCAGCAAAATCCAAAACCCCCTTCAAAAAGGACAAATAGTGGCACTACAACGACCAACAAACCGCCAATGGGACACAACAGGTCAGGTCATTGAAACCCTCCCCAACCACCAATACCATATCAGAGTTGATGGATCAGGTAGAATTACCTTACAAAATCGCAGATTCCTCAGGAAACTGGATACACCTACAATTCCAGTTCCCAGACCTAGTGCCTTACCTGAGACCCCTACACCAGTGCCACAAACATTCGACGCTGGAATAACATCAAATACTGCTCAGTCGTCTACAACATGGACAAAACTCCCTCTGGCATTGTCCAGACTACTTCCGCACAACCAGCCAGGTTTAAAGGCTCATCCCTCCCCAAAGGCCACTACCCACACGCGAGGGGGGGGGGTGTAGAATAACAATACAACAAACAGCACTTACCAGCGTAAGGGTCCCAGCTAGCGTCCAGCTGGCAGACAAAAATAAAGCAGGTTGTAACTCAATACAAATACTGAAAACTAACTGATGAATCAAGCTGGTATTTATATAGAAATACCTCCACAACTGAGTGTTTATCTTGACCACATGATTGTTCTACAATATCATTGGTTTGTTTTTGTTTTTTATTGCTTATCAACCTTTTTTAGGTTATTCAAAGCAAGAAAAATATTTCTGGATTGTAAGAATTCTTTTTGAAATTACAATGATTTTTTGATACAAGACTTACTATTTAACCCATAGCTGGAAGTAGAAGAGATGAATTCATACATTTCCTAAGGGTATTTGCACATAAGTGAATATAACAAACCCAACTGGAATTCAAACTCTGCTTTCTTGGTAGAGACATCAGAATTTGTAATTCTGCATAAATTGATATTAAATAGGAGTAGAACAAAAAACTTCCTTTGTTAATATTAAAAAAATAAAATCCATATGAATTGGGATCAAATATGGATTAAAATAGGAAACATTTTATAAATTAACATCTTTCACTTTTATTTAAGCTTCATCAGAAACTTTTGGAAATGACTTATGGAAGAAACATTCTGTTGAGTTTTGTGTTGTTTGTTTTTCATTGGTCAGGTGAAATATGTTAAATTTATAAACTTTTCCTATTTGTTCCTTATTCTATCATTATATATATAATAATTTATGTGTAATTTCACCCTCCTTGGGATTACCCATACGGTTTACCAAGTTTTTCATAACTTATATATATATATATATATATATATATATATATTTATTATTAGCATCATATATAGATGTTCCACATTTTTAATTTTATCTATTGGCCCCTTTGCTTGGCTTCCTGAATATAACAAAAAAAAAATTTTTTTTAAAATTTTGTTTCTGATAATTTTATGTCGGATTAATCCCCTCCACTACTTTAACAAACGAGAACATCATACTTGGCTACATCTATAATACATTTGTCACTGCCATGTTTGATACAACTGTTGGATAACATGTCTAAGCGACAGTTTATCATGACACGAAAAAATAACTCACCTACCCCCACCCTCTGACCTTATTTTTCTATTTTAGCGTATATCTGACTTTTAATTGGTTAATCAAGACATACCCACTAGTATAATTTTAATTATGACCTTGTGCCCCCCACCTTTAACTTCTGAAAAGAGGTAGCAATTTGTTTTTAAATTCCCTAATAAATCATTTTCATCATCAGTTACCAGCCATCACCTGAGGAAGTACAATCATAGTAATGAAACATGAAGGCTTTTGTGTAGCAATGTAAATGTTTTTATTATAATTTCTTATAATAAAAATATTGTATATATATATATATATATATATATATATATAGATGCATGGAATTTTTATATATGTTATATATGCGTGGTACTTATTGGAAAGTGCTCAATATCAGGGATAGAGCTAACATATTTAGTTGGATTGATATGAGTTTCACATCAATCCAACTAAATATATATGTGTGTGTATATCAAAATTTCTTTTCCAATTCCACTCTTTACAAAGAAAAATACGTAAATGAAGCATTAGCCAGAACAAAAAACTCACCTCATCCATCAAAACAAACACTAATGCATCGTTATCCAAAATTATTTCTTCAATCTTCTCAAACATTTTCACAACAAGTTTGCCACTCTAAAAAAGAAAAAATATTGTTCATTTTGGCATTGCAATGTATGTCATGACTTAATAATATCCAATCTATAGACACTCCATGCCTTTAAACTCTGATGAAGTTTATGTAAAAAAAAAAGACAAAAATTACTTTAACCTATCACATGCAATGCTTCAAAGTAAACCAAGAACATTTTTCAATAGGGCTTGTCTATTTCTTACCAATGCCAGTGGTCAATATCCAATCCAAAGCGATAAACTAAAATTTAAAATGTTGATACGTGCAGTTGTTCCCTATTTGGCACAACTCATTTTTTTCTACCCTAATTTTGTCCCTCTCTAATTTTGGGCCATGTGCCAGACTAAGGAAAGTTTAGTACATTTCCAAGTACATTTTCTCACTGTTGCTACAATCAGATGTAGAAATTAACATCTCTTTGGGGTTCTATAGATGCTGTATTGACATTGTCTCATTATTTTCCAGAAATTATTGAAAAATGATGGGAGGCTGAAATGTTTAGAGCTTGACTCCCTTCCAAAAATCTAACCCACATAAAAAAAAAAAACAAAAACAACATCAAATTGGGATTGGGGTGTAAGGGTTTTTCTCTCTCTCACCCACTTTTTTCAGATTTTCTTTTTTTTTTTTAGTGAGGTTCTCCTTGTACAAGGCCCAGTAGAGGGTTACAGAGTAAGAGGCACAGTTTATGCAGATAGATGGGGAAGATAACTGTCAACCCTAGATTGAACAGGTTAAGATTATAGTGATCAGGAAAACATCCTCTTCAGAGTCAGTTCCACAGCACAGTGATCAGTGGTAAGAAGCTGCTAGAGTGGAACTTACTTCTCACCAACCGAATATAGAGGGAATGAGGGTGGTTCACTCCAATGTGTGTAGCATGGCAGGGGGTCATAGCAATGAAGGTGAGAACTAAGGAATGTAGTTCATCTGACAAAGACAAGAACTTTTCAGCATGCATTTGTATTTAATATCTTTTCTGCTATCCACTGGAGAAAAAAAAAAAAAAAAAAAGGGATTTACTTTTCCAAAGGAATGGTAGATGGTAAGAACTGCTGATCGTAGCTGAGAAAAATTTTCTTTATTTGAAAGACAAATGAATTTATCTTTACAACAGTTAAAATTAAGCTTCACTAAGTCTGCAAAATATATATTTTGATTAACTTACCTCAGAAAACCATTTAGAAAATAAACCGTGACTGTTTAGCTCAATAAGGTAACCATAACTGTATCGATCTGACATCTGAATACAAATCTTTTGGGCAAGTGCTTTACATAAAGAAGTCTTGCCTGTTCCTGGAGGACCTGCAATCAGAACAAACAAAAATTATATTCTATATTTAATAATAAAGTCTTGTTATGCAAAACAAAATGTCACACAAGCTCATTTTATATATTTTTTAACAAAACTTGCACATGTAGTAAAACAAATAAAAGTGGTCAATGTAAAATGTAAAATACAGAGACTTAAATGTTTCGGCTTCAAGTGGCAAAGTAAGGAATTACTCTCCTGTGCAATAGATAGTGGCTCAGATTAAGGAATTGCAGAGTCGAAATTGATTTAAGTGCAAATACCCTTTGGAAAGGTATGAATCTATTTCTTCTCCTCCCAGATATGGATAAATAGCAAGAAAGACCGTTTCCTATAGCCTTGGATGACAAGTGGTCTAGAAGAACAACTCTGAATTCAAAACTTGAGGAGGGTCATTTGGGGACCTTGTGGCAAGCTGTGCACCAGTTTGCTGTATTTGGCTCTTCCAAAAGGTGTGGTCAGTTCTACACAAGCCTTCACCACTATAAATATGTGCACGTGGCCTGGCTGTTAGGTTCTAAGAACTGAGCTGTTAAACCTTCTGATATGTCCTGGAAAGGGATATATTTGAACAAAGTAGCTAAGTGGTTTTGGCTACTATAACCGAGTAGAATATGGTAGCAGTAATCGACTGGTACGCTTCATAGTCACAGGTAAGAAGTGTAGATTAATGGCATAGTCCAATGGGCATCATTATAGACTTAGCTCTCAGACTAAGGCTCTTACTCCCCTACACGTCCGTCGATATTTATGACGGAGACCAACCAATCATATTCCAGTGAGGGGGAACACAGGTGTATGCATATTCCATTATATCACCCTCATATGTCAAAAAAACAACAGGAGAGTCCTCCATATATATTTCACACAAATAGCCTTTGGAAAGGACATGAATGTTCTTTTTCCTAACTATGGGTAAAATAGTAGGGTAAACTAAGCTCTCTAGACTTAGTTGACAATTAGTCTAAGAGAAGGATAATTCAAAATCAGGAATTAAGCCCTTTGAAGCAGTTTGATGTCAATTTTGAATTATTTCCAGCAGCCAACCTGATATCAAGGTTACATATTAGTTCCCAAAATACAATGTTGAAAAGGTGCTGGTGTGGCTGCAAGTGAATGCTTTAAATATTTTTGCTCAAATAAAAACACAAGTAGAATCTTCTCATGAAACTTTGTAGTACCAATGGTTGCAAACAAATGAAATTTGATTAAAAAAAAAATTTTTTTTCATAATTATTCAGTGTTTGTTCACATCATCTTCAGAATGTTATTAATCAAAAATAACTTTTGTTGTATATTCATAACAGTACATATTGGCATGGTGTAATGGCTAGCAAACTTGTCTCAATCATCACTGGGTATCCAATACTTTTGGTCTTGTGCCACATCTAAGTTGCACTTAGAAAAATCACCATAATAGTACATATCAGGTTGGCCAAAAGGTTTGTTTGCTTATTAAGTAGAAAATTTACTTAATAAACTGAATTGGAACTTGACTTTTTGATAAACAATTCTAAGCCATTATCCATTACCCTATGCGCACATCCAAGCTTACAGCACCTGGTATTCCTAAGTTGTCACCCATCTAGGTGCTGACCAGGTTTAACACTGCTTAACTTTGGTGACCATATGGGAACAAATGTTCAAATATGATGTGGCCATAAGCCAAAGAGGTGGTGGGTAGAATCTGGTCAGTCAATCTAATGCCAGATTGAGGACACCTTTTAGTGAGGAATTAAAACCACAAGAGAAAAAAAAAAAACTAGATTCTACATGTAATACCTAGAAATCTTTTAATAAAGTTGCACCCATCTAAAAAACACCTGTACATTTTATATAAAAAAAAAGATAAATTTTTATTAACACTTGAAGCAAAGCATATAACGTTACCATGACGAGATATTTCTGAGAATTAAAATGATTATCAGAATTTTAAAATTCTAATCTATACAATAAATATGAATCTCAGTGCATCAATGTGTCACATTTTTCCATTTTTACTCATAGAGGCCATAGCCCAACATATCATATCATTTTGGAATCAGGCCGAATCTGTAAGCAAATTAAAAACATTCTAAACTGGATCTGCAATCCTGAAATTTGGAATTCCTAAGTTTTCATTAATGTGATTGTTTTCAGTATATTTTTTTTTTACGATAACTGTTTTTGTAAGTTGGAAATAAATTTGGGAATAATTGAAATTAATTGTGAAATCCAGCGAAAGTCACCCATGAAATAAAAATAATTGTTTGTACAGAAAGTAAAGACCTACATACATCAAATGGTCTTTAAATTAAGTGGCAGCAGAAGAATTATCTTTGTACTTTTAAAAGGTTAGATTAAATATTAATGCAATACATAAATGCAGCAATCAATTTTGAGTTCTTCTGTAGTTTATTGTTGTCTATTGCATGTACTCTTGCCTGCCTATTGTGATGAAGGCCTAATCAAGAACTCTTCGCAGGAGCTAGCTTAAATACCACCCAATAGGGGGGGGGTTAAGCTAGTAATGAATAAACTTGAGCTAAACAATGAAATTTTTGCAATGTACATTCCTTTTTTTCTCAAATCTGATATGAAATCCCAAAAGAGTAGAAAGAAAAGAGCAAATACTCACCATGTAATAAAATAACTCTGTTCCATGAGATTATATTGCAGTTAACTTTTTGGTCAGAGAAAAGAAGTGTTGTCATAGCATAACTGAGAAGCTGTAGAAAAGATAAAAGATTATTACCATGCTGATATACCATAGAATCTATAAACAAGTATTATTATAAAGTTATTTTTTTGAGAGGAGGAGGAGGAATTGTCAATCTACTTTGATTTATTTGATTTATTCAAACTATTGTTCCCAATATTATTTACAGGCATGACATTTTGGCCAATTAGCCACCGGCCATCATCAGGTGTTTGTTATTTTGACCAGAGAGTGTATGTCTCATGTCTATAACAAACTAAGATAAGAACAATGGTGCAAATAAATTGAATAATCAAAGTATTTTCCTCCATTTTATTTTGTACACATTTAAACTGGTCCAGTTTTCTAGCCTTTTTCAGGTTTATATAGTATCTAGTCAATAGTTTTCTCTTCACCAGTAGAAAGCTGAAGAATAGACCAGTCAAAAAAAATATTGACTTCATGAATTACCAAACTTTGGCGTAGTAATTAGTATCTCTGTATGAATTCCTATTATGAGGAATTATTATTATTATATGAGGTTTGTCAAACAGTCATATTAAATATCTAGAGAACTGGTTGCATGGCCTTCATGTAACATGTCAACCCGTCTGAAGGGACTGTACTGCTCATATATATAAGCAGATACTCTCCTGTGGGTTACTCAAAGTTTGTGTACTGTGTGAATGTCACATTCACAATGAACAAGTGAACAAATTTTTTATGCACATTTTTTTTTTGGCAAAACATTGCATCAACATTGCATCATGTATCGGTTAGATTTGAATCCTTACAACTTCTGGCTTTTCCCAAAGCCAAAAATCTCACTAATACAATATGGACATGATTAGGGAGAATAAAATTAGGAAACTAATGGCAATCCCTATTTTGGAAAGGTTGAAGAAGTTGTAATAAGTATATGAAAAAAAAAAAAAAAAAAAAAAAAAAATCCTTTCAAGGGAGTTAAGTCACCACTGCCTAAACTCAATCATTCTATTTTTCATTGATATTAAAATGATTGGATACGTTTCAATCACCTTTTTAAGATTAGTATCTTCATCTTGATCATTATCATAATACACGCTTGGGCAATCATGTCTCTCAATTTATGGCTAACTTGGCAGAATATTTTCCCACAGTAGGTTGCCATTTCTTTCTGTGGAAGACTGGTTGCCAACCAAGGCTATTGGACCCAGCCTGTAGATTCATGCCTTTCCCAAGGGTATTTGTGTGTAAGTGAATGTAACAAATAAGGCCTTAATCTTGACATGGTCTAATCACAATTGTGTGGCCCAACAATATTATTGCACGATTTAAAAGAAAAAAATCAGTTTTCTTTATACACTTCAAAGTAAAATATCAGCAAATTTTGAAAAAACACTGAAAAAAATTAATACAAGAGATAAACCTGCAATTCTTCAGCAATCTGACAAAAAAAAAAAAAAAAAAACATTTTTTTATCAAAATTTGCATATATTCACTTTGCACTAATATATTAGAGAAAGGCATGAACCCACTTTGTCATATGTTAAAAAATGTCTCTTCACTTATATGCTAAAATGATTGATAAAAAAGAAAAAAAGAGAGATTGAGCCTTTGTGCAAAGCTCTCCAGACAATAGTAAATGGTTTTTATGTTATTACACCTATTGTTAAACATGGCAAAAGCCAGACAATCACACAAACATTTTATACATATCTTCTCTATCTATAAAAGGCAGGATGTGTGTGCGTGTGTGTGTAACGAATGCATGGCCGCAATTTTCAACAGATTTGCACCAAAATTTACATGCACAAAGTTAGTGGGAAGGCCAAGCTTCTATGGCAGTTTTCATTTAGTTTGCAGCCATTTTGTACTGGCCAGAGTGAGAGCCTATAGCTGGCTGCCATGAATAGGCAGGAAGATTCTATTGGCCAGCGTGAGAGCCAACAGCTGACCGACACGAATGTTAACTAGCATGCGAAAAAAAAAAATCAATAGCTGCATTCGTCACAAGTGGGAAAAATTTAAATCTGCATGGCACTTTACTCCAGTTGGCTCATTTGCTTGCTTAAACTCAATATTGATTCTGATTCCACAGAACTGGGTTGGGTGTGAAAAATTATTTGTTAACATTCTTTTTCATTTGGTTTTTCCAGTTACGAGTCCTTTTGTAAAGCTGATCGTTTTGTGTTCATTTTGTTTAGTTCTTTTTTTGTAACAGATTTAATGTTTAGTATAAAGCTTAGAAAAAATTCGCAGTGTGAAATAGGCAAGGAGTAAGGCATGTAGCAACATCAGCACAGCAAAGGGCATTCCTTTAAAGGCAAGGAAGGGCAAAAATATTTTAAGTCAAGTGATAGCGATTGCTGTATGAGTCGTACGATTTTTGAATCACGCACAGGCAATGCCAGGTCATGCTGCTAGTACCCACATACTTTAAAAGAGAGAAGACTAAAAAAAATTCTTCCTTACTTATGCTGTGAAATGCTATTACACCTACTATCAACATTGACAGAAGCCTGTCAGACATGTGATCTAAGTTAAAATAACATTTTTTGTTCATCATAGAATTCTAATATACCAATTAGACTCCTAGTGAAATTTTGCATGAGCCAAAATTAAGTTCAATCCATTCTACTGGTTTTTATAGTCTGATTACACACAATGTCTGTTACACTGTAACAAAACACACAAAAGGTTTATGTGGGCCAAATTCATATAAAATTTTTTTTTTCTAAACAAGAATGAGATCGAGAACTCACCCGTCCTTTAATTTCTTCATCAAAAACCAAATGTTCCCATATTCCACAGAATGCAGAATTTGGCAAAGACCACATCTGTGCAACACTGCAGTTATCGCAATCTCCCAAATCTTCATCAGATGGACCATCATCAAGCAAGTGAAACACATACACTTTCAAATTACTGTCTTGTAGATCAATACTCTGAAATGAACATTGAAAAGAAAATTAGGAAAATAGATTTTTAAAATAATAATTGAAACAAAGAAATTGATTGTTCAATATTTCATCAGCCAATGACAAATAGTTCAGTAGATTTTAAATTTAAAAATTTTACACAAATTTGTGAGTTACCCCACTTAGCTCCACTAAAAGTGCTTGTTAGAAGGCACTCCTTAAGTATGTAAAAAGGCAATCATATTCTTTCTCTTGCTTTCATATGTAGTCGAAGAGATAAAGAATACTGCTGACAGGACATATTTGCTTCCTTGATCCTCTGTGAATTTTTGATTTCTCTCACACATGCACAAACGTTCTAACACACATTACTCTCTCTCTCTCACACACACACAAAAGCAAGCACATTCTTATAATTAGTTTTAATATCTTTTCCTTTTATTTCAATTGTGTACATATACAAAAAATTTTGTTAACACATGCATTAAATGTCATTTGTCTTAAATTCATTGTTTAATGTTTTCTATTTCTACCCAGACTCACATGAGTCCACCAATATTGTTTGTGGGACAAATGTTCCAGGAGTATGAAACATTTACTATAAAATGTCCACTCAGTCATATTAATAGAGTAAAATCCCACTACAAAATGACTTATTCTTACCTGCATATCATATATTTAACAAAAACAAATTTAAAACATTTCAATATATATATATATATATACACACACACAAGCAAATTGCTGATAGCCTCCGAAGAATGGATGTACAGGTCCACCTATCAAACTCTGGAGTCAGGATGCTGAAGGTAACATCAATCAGCTAAGTGACAAACTTATATGTATATATATATATATATATATATTTCAATTATAGGTGCAATTTTAATTTATAATTACATGAATCATTCATACAAAAAAAACAAATATAGAGGTTAATGATTTAAATGGCGAGAATACATCTTTGCAAACAATTCCAATAAGATACACTAACCTCTATATTTGTTTTTTTGTATGAATGATTCATGTAATTATAAATTAAAATTGCACCTTTTAATTGAAATTAAAATAACTGATTCAACGTGCAACTTTCGGATAATAAGTCCGCATGTTCCAAAATAATAACACATTTCTCATAGCATTTTTTCGGATTACATCTATATTTTCGTTGTCCTCTTATTACCGAGAAGTAAAAACAAGAACAAATTTATTTCCATACCTGAGGATGTCTGTAGGAACAGACGAAAGCTTGTAAAAAATTAAAAAGACCTTATGCAACTGGAATTTATAAACAGGGATCATATCATTCATATACAGGTTCGGGGTTAGTGTATCTTATTGGAATTGTTTGCGAAGATGTATTCTAGCCATTTAAATCATTAACCTCTATATTTGTTTTTTTTGTATGAATGATTCATGTAATTATATATATATATATATATATATATATATAGATATATACATACATATATACACACACACACACACAGGGTCTGACAACAAAATTGTCCAAATCATGAAACAGCATGGGATAAATGTCCATCCCACAAAATGTTTAATATCTAATTGAGTTTCTTTTTTCCAGGTTTTCAGATAAGACGTTTAACCATCTTGACATCATTTGTTGTAAGAATCACTGAAAAACCCTTCGAATTATTCAGCTAAAAAGAGAACAAGTTAAAATCATTTTGTGTCAGCCCCACTATATCTTCCCAACTGAGCAATGATGAGAGGAAAAAGATCATTCAGGCCTTCAGTAATGGTACGTACATTCATATTCTGGCTTCCATCTTCAAAGTTCATTCAAGAACCATCAAGAGAACAGTGAATAATTTTAAAAGAGGGAGCAGTAGAGAAGAAAACTGGATCAGGATGTCACAACAGGAAGAGGGATCATCATTTCAACTTAGAGCTAAATACATTCTTATTGTTCAAAGTAGAGTCCAATAGCGTTATAAAAACCCTTGTCGAATTCCAGTAAGATATCTTTAATCATTTCTAAGATTCACCGTTTCAAAGCTTAATCTAACATCCAGACAATTTTACTGTTACACGGTTTGGACAATTTTGTTTTTACACCCCATGTGTGTTTTTTTTTTTGTGTGTGTGTGTGTGTGTGTATATAATCAAAATTATGTTAATTAGTCAAATTAATAATTTCATCCAGTTGAGTGTTTTTTTAGATTATATTTAGTTTCCTCAACAAGTTGAAATTTGGGTTAAATCTGAGGAGCAAAAAGTTTGATTAGTCATTAAAAGTCTCATTACTCAGATGAAGTCAGAATAAACACAATTCACACAATATCAGTGCATCAATTATGCAATGAATTCAAAATCTAAGTAGGGATCAACAATAATTAAAAAGACTTCAAAATTGAAACTTTCAAATCATTTTTATTGAATTTTTGCAAAATTAATAAAATTTGAAACTGATACATTTTTTTTCAAACACATTGTAAAAAAAAAAATTAATTAAGCAAGTTAAAGTGCTTCTATAGAATCATTCATAACTTCCACCCAATGATTTTTGTGATTGTACCTTCAAGAGATACAATAATCTTGTTTCTAATTTCATTTTGTCTAACACAAGAAAGAATTCAAATGGTGTTGGCAAAGAATGCTATAACCTTCTTAGGGCCAAATATTAAGTGAATTTTAACATTGTTGAAACACATACAACTATAAGTCATACTGAAAACAAATATGTCTAAGAAGCTAAGCAGGGAAATCATGAATGTGAAACATTTTGACACCTGGTTGACTCTTAGCTTGAATTCATACAAAAGGCAAAAATTTGGTAGATCAACTTTTAAGATATCTAATTGAAAAACTATCAATAGTATACCAATTACATTAGTTTAAATCTCATTTAATATGAGTAACAAATGGAGTGAGGCTAGAGCCATTCTGTAGAAATCCCTCAAATTATAAATTAGTCTTGTTAATTACTTTTTAAAGTTTCTAGCTAATAAAATTATGAAGTGTTGTAAGTTCTCAGCCGGAGCAAAAAAAAGATTCCAAATTCTGATATTTGGTCTTTTAGTCAGACTAAAAACCTTTTCAACTCATATGACATTTTTTTTTTCCTTTTTTGATATGCCCCAGAAAGGGATATATTTGTTTGAAGTAGTAAAGTGATTGTTGACTACTGTAACTGGGTAGGACAATCTAGCAGGGAACAATAATGGACTGGTCCTTGTAGTGGTAGGCAATAGGCAAAGACTATAGGCGTAGTCCATGTACCCCCCCACATCAGTCTGTATTTATGGTTGACACCAGCCAATCATATTACTGTGAGGGGGAACCCAGGTGTATGCATATTCATTACATCATTTTTTTTTTCTCTCCTTTGTTTAAAACATGTACTTTTAAAATAGAAACACAAAACAAAGGCTAAAAAAAGACCGGGGAAAATGACATGAAATCCTAGTTACATCTTCCAAATCTGTCAAATAAATTATGTCCTCATGCAAATATTTATTGAATTATTCAAAGAAAAAAAAAATTACCTTTCGGTCCCGTAATTTCAAGTCTGTGTCACACAAAGCAATACTTTTCACGTGTTTCTGGAGTTCTGTATTTTCAAAATCTACAACTTCAAAATTCCCATAGGCTACTTTTTGTCGAGACAGATAAGCAAAGACCTGTTCTTTGATGAAAGATTTCCGAACAGTACTTGGAAAAAAAGAAAAATAACAAGTTTAAATAAAAATGTAGACAACCATTTCTATTCATATTGTTCAGCAATAAAAAATAAATACTTTAAACTTGCCAGTTTGTTAAAGCTAAATAGCAAGAGCTGGGGAGAATAAGAGAGAATCAATTATCAGTGTTGAAGCTCAGATGAAAGTCAGGATTTCAAATGATAATTTTCAAAACAGGCAGGACATAACCACTTAGAAGATCATGTTGCCTCAATCTTCCTCCTATAATTTAACTTTATACCAAACTAACTGATCTTCATAAATATAAATATTTAAAAATTTACTAGGTATACCAAAGTTCAGCAAAATCTGGCATAAGACTAACTGCAGTGGAGCACTCAATGAACATTGAACTCACTTCAATAGCATACTGAGCAGTGATAGGAGCATGTTATTGTTAATGTTAACTGTCTGGTCAGGGGTGCTCAAGATATTTTTTAACTTCGTCTAACACAAGGTTTATTAGGTGGTCTATGCCTGTAAAGTGTAAACTTTACAGGCATAGACCACCTAATAAGATTCAAATTAACGTTTAAGCAGTAATCATTTGTGAGACTAGCTTGTTAACCACAGCTTTGTTTGAGGCGATTTTATATTGTAAACCAAAAGATGTAAGCTAAGCATTAATTAAATTAATGAAATATTTCTCATATTCCCAATTTGGTTCACTCATTAAATTCTGGCCATAAAATAACAAAGATAAGGAACTGCCTTAAATTTAAAAATTTGTCCAAATGATTCACTGAATGGATGACCAATGTTGAGACCGATCTAGAAACTAAGAAAATAGTACTCTCTCTCCGCCATATCAGTTCAGTAATTTACCAATTCAAATGTCAGAGCGATGACGATTGTATAGGTAAAATAAATGAGTCATTGATTAGAAGCACAGATCAGTTAATAGCTCCCCAGTCAATATTTGCAAGGGTTGTGTAATACCAAACTTACAGTCAATTGGCTTTCTTTCCCTTCCTTGGTCCTAAATTTTACCGGGCAGTTTTTTTTTAGTTAGTAGCACTCAATTAAAAATATCTAAGTTTTTTTAAATGGAAAAGAAAATCTCTTTTTAGTTTGAATGTTGTTCTTGAATGAGAATAACCTTCTCATTCAAGATACTTTGTATTAAACAAGGAAACGGATATTAATTATATCTCAAACACAAAGAAAAGACGTCCAAGAAACAAGTGAATGAAATGGATCTCTCTCTCTATTGTCGAAACCGCTTATAAAACTTATTAAAGTATTTTAAAACGTATTGCAATAATTTAAATATTTTTGAAATTTTAACTGTGGTATTTAATTTCCAAAACAATTAATCGTAAAAAAAACAAAAAACAAATAAAATATTATTAATAAAGTAAATTTAAATTATTTTAGTTTTCGTTCGTCATAATAAAAAAAATTATTTCTTGAGGGTAGTTAAAAAACTCAATCAATAAATTGAAAAATAAGAAAGATAGAGTCATAAAAAAACGAAATATTTGATAAAAATGTTACTTTTTAAATTCAAAAATGCAAATTTTACTTACCTTTCTGGTTTTAAAGCCACTTCAATATGATAAAAAGGTGAAGAAGATTCACACGGAAGAGCAGATTCTAAATCAGAAACCTGTTCCATTATTTCTTTTTAATTGTATTTTTGTTTTAAATTAATTTTCTTCAAAAAAACAAAAAATATGTTAAAAAATTAAAAATTCCCTAAAATAGCTTTCTTACAATAATTTTACTTTAATGACATTTTTGTACTTTAAAACAAAAAATTAAAACAATTACTAAGAATTACTCCTAAAAAAATATTTCCTACTAATCAAATTTAAAATAAAATCGAAATTCGATCAGTGAAACTAAAAAACCGAACACAAAGTTGACTTAATTATATATTGTCTATTCCTATTAATATTTAAAGTAAATAATAATAATCAAGTCAAATATTAAGTTTAAAAGTGCGACTGTAAAAGAAAATGACTGAAGTATACAAAACAAAGTTGGTTAAATTAATAAAATAAGTCAGACTTTCAACAATTCAAAATTTCCGCACAAACAAGTATTTGCCGTAAAAGAAAACCAGTGTCGTAAAACCATTAAGTGAACTTGACTAAAGGTTTATTTATAATTTTAAATACTTGCAGCAACCTTAAAAGGTATTTTATATATTTTATATCTCCAAAATTTGTTAATAGTAATTACAGAAAAAAATATGAAGCTTGTGTATAACGACATGACGTAATTAGGAACTTGACATAGTTTTAAATTAAAATAAATGTAGAAACTGAATATGTCGTTAAATCTGTCAAATATGAAATCAGACGAAGTGACTATTTTCCTACGCATATGTCCTTGATTAAAAATTTTTGAAGTGAGAGCATATTTTGTGAAACTGGTTTATTGCATAATTCAACTTTCATCTCAAAGTCAAATCCTTTCATCAGCTTTCTTCGATTATTACTTTTTTTAATTTTTTTGTTACAAAAATTTTGTACTTATCCCATTGTTAGACTTTAAAGTACAATAATGAAAAGAAATATTCCAGTCAGTTACCATTTTTTTATAATTCCTGAGCAAAGTTTTTATAAATAAATGTAAACGCCTATTGTTTATTTTAAAGTTCGAACATTTTTGCATATGAAACATTGAGTTATCTCCCTTATATTTATTTACCTAGCCTCATATTCCTATTTTGTTTTTTAGTTTCATATTTTTTTGTGTAGCAAAATCCAAATTCTATCTGTACGCCCACTCGGACGAAATGTCAGATTAAGGTTTGAACCATTATATCTTAGAAATGAAAGATATCTTACTGGAATTCTCCAAGGTTTTTATAACACTATTGGACTCCACATTGGACAATGTATTTAGCTCTAAGTTGAAATGATAATCCCTCTTCCTGTTTGTGACCTCCTGATACAGTTTTTCTCCCTACTGCTCCCTCTTTTTTAAACTTATTCACTGTTCTTTTGATGGTTTTTGAATGGAGAAGATGAAAGTCAGAGTATGAATGTTGGTACCATTACTGAAGACCTGAATGATCTTTTTCCTCTCACCATTGCACAGTTGTGAAAATATAATGATTTATGATGAGCGTTGTCATGTAGCGTGTAGTTTTTTTGGCTGATTTTTCCTCTACCCACCATTTTTTAATATTTTATTGTTTATATAAACAATATAAGTCCCGTGATAGGCTTCAGAAAATGTTTTAAAATTTTAGTGCAACTGTACCTTTGATAAGGTCAAATTAAGGTCAGACATGCAGACATAGTTGATGATATGCCATGTGATATTTTTGAACCAATCAAATTTTGTTAGTTGTTTAATTTAATTTGGAGCCTATGTTTTGCTTAGTTTTTGAATTTTTGAGAACATAGGGTCTGGATCCTATAAGCTGACACAAAATGAGTTGTGACGTCCTGATCCAGTTTTCCTCTCTACTGCTCTATTAAAATTATTCACCATTCTCTTGATGGTCCTTGAATGAACTTTGAAGATGGAAGCCAGAATATGAATGTATGTACCATTACTGAAGGCCTGAATTATATTTTTCCTCTCACCATTGCTCAGCTAGGAAGATATATAGTGATATCTTCTTAACTGAGAGAAAATTATTTTAACCTGTTCTCTTTCTAGCTGACTAACTCAAAGGGTTTTTCAGTAATTCTTACGACAAATGATGTCAAGATGGTTAAATGTTTTCTTATCTGAAAACCTGGAAAAAAGAAATTGAAAATTTTATTACTCCATTTGGTTTTGCCAAACACCCATTAGATGGCACTGTTTAAGTTCTATAAAAAGACAAACATTTCCTTCCTCTAACTTTCTTTCACCCCCTTATCGCAAGATGTAACACCATGTGGAAAAAAGACAGCACTGCAAGGAAGATTTTTTACTCTGGTCGACTGACAACTGAATTCTCTTTCCACTTTCCAATGTATAGTGTTTGCACAGATTTTGCCAAAATTCCACTAATGAAGTAAGTACAAACTTTACTTTGGTCATTCTGACTCAGTGCAATGCTAACTTGAGTTTTACCATTATAATGATGCTTAAACTTCCAGTGATGAAGTAAGTACACCCTTCCTTTGGTTGTTCCAACTCAATGCAAAGTTGACTTCAGTTTGACCACTATTGCAATTCTCATCCTTACTTATCCTAATTTATGAACCAGCAAAAGATCCAAGAGACATTGAGAACTCTGTTTTCCTACAGTTTCAACTATAAAAAAAGTTTAAAAAGTCTGTTGTAGAAACCCAAATTTTGTTACTTCTTTAATTGACAATATGTGAACACACAGACACACACCTGCCATACAACACACCACTTTAAATTCCATACATTATTAACTTTATTGCAAGACATATGTCGGGTTACCTCCTACTAATGTTTTGAAACCACTACTGGGCGACACTCTCTGGACTATAAATACTCTGCAGTATTTTTTTTCTTTTCTTACTTTGTCTGCTTATTCATCAACATGTAAATCTTTTGCAGAGAAAATATTCCCTTTGGGAAACACATGAATACATACACACACACATACGTACATAAGCATATTCACTCACTACACATACTTTGAATCAAAAAGGTTTTCACATTCATTTGACACACACATCTTTGTCACTTGTAACCTTTTGTTGTTAATACATTATCATTTCTTTGTACATACATATTAGTTCTTGTCATTTCTTTGTATTTCTTTACATGAACTCACATTCCATGTCTGTCATTTTTGTTGTGGGTATTTCAGGAGGACAGCATGTTATTCCCAATTTCAAACACTGACATTACTAACACCCACAAGTTGGGAAACCGGCCCACAACACATACTACTTTGTTCTAGTTTGACTCTGCAATTGTTCAAGCAAAGTTATAGTTTTATTTTCCCAGAATATTATCAGCAAAGAACTGCTCAAGCTGCCTATTGCAATATTCTTAGGGAATTGATTTTTTTTTTCTTATAAATTTAAATTAAATTCTATAAAAACAGGAATAAATGGTAATCCAAAAGCAAAATAACTGACAGAGCAGATGAATGAAAAGTCCCAAACTAAACAGTAACAATTTTTGTCTGATTTCCTTAAAAGGAACGAGAAAAAAAAAAAAAAAAAAAATCACACACACCATCATACAGTATCTTAATTCTGAATACGTCTTTTACTGATTGGCTGCCTTCATTTAGTTTAGGCAAGAACCGTATTTGTTCGATTCAGTTATTTGATTCTCTGCAAAGGGCTTATGACAGGGAAGCTACAATCTGATTCAGTACACAAGCAACACTTTGCTTGCATAAAGGCCCACCTTTAGCTCAGTTTGCAGTCATTCATTTTCTTGCATCCCATGTTATGTATCCATTTTTTTTTCCATTGCCTGTCACAAATTATTTAGTTGGTTTAATATCTTTTATCTTTGTTGTTACCGTTACAATGTTTCAGCTACTGTGCCTTCTATCCAAGTAACCTTCAGAGAATTTCAAAATGAACACTATTTATTTAGTCTCCAGGAATAGATATTTCTCATTCTACTGCCCATAGAAATGATTCTTGAATTTAGTATTGGAGTTCAATTCCTGGGCAGAGGTAGTCCAGACTTGGAGGAAACAGGGCAAGCAACAACGAAACAGTACTCTTGTGGAAAAAATGAAATAAAAATCAATATATAAAATAATAATACATATATATATATATATATATATATATATATATATATATATTAGTTGAATGGATACAAGTTTGTGACCTGGGTTTCATGCTTATGCAATCCTCAAACTGATTTATTTTTTAAAATTTGAGACTATTTATGTCAGCTTTTGTTTGTGTATGTTTTTGGAATGACACCCATACGCACATACATGCATATGGGTGTAGGCATTATGGCTTGCACAAACACCGACATAAATAGTCTCAAATTTTAAAAAATAAAAGTTTGTCTAAGGATCACATAAACATGAAACCCAGAGTCACAAACTCATATCCATTCAACTAAATGTTAGCTCTATCACTGATATTGAGTGGTTTCCAATAAACAATGCACATATATAAAATATATGTATATATAGAATTTATATATATTAATTTTCCCATGATGAATATCAGAAAGAAACCAGAAAGGGTTTCTGGTCACATGTGCAATTTTATGACCCCACTTCTGGAAAGGGCAGAATCTTCCTCTTGGCTTCAAGACGTGTAAGCATGAGGTAATAGTGTTCTCACTGGAGAATGTTCATTTCTCCCCGGTTCACTGACAACATTGCTGGATGTGTTTCAGCAGATCTACTCAAAGTAGAGGTTTGCTCTGCCCATAAATTATTTCAGAACCAAAAAGAAAAATATATAGACTTAGTCTCCCTAACTTAGCGCAAGGCTGACTTGAGCTCAGCCATGTTTACCCGCTTGTATCTTTACATCCCATAAATCATTTCAGAATCAAAAGGAAAACAGACATACTAAAGAAACCTTTTAACTTTATTTCAATACAGTCAACATAAAAGAAATAAACATCTATAGCAAAAAAAAAAAAAAAAAAAGTTTTTTCTATGCTTCTTTTATCTTCTTTGTTTACATATTGAACACACACCTTCACCTTAAAAAAAACACCACCAAAAAAACCCACAACCTTGCTAACATCCACTCTCTCTCATTACAGATAGATGGATATAGATAATACCACTTTCTAATTGGTAGGGATTATTCCAAAGAGAACTTTTAATCCAATGAGAGCTCAATGTAAGTTACAGAGCAATATATAAAAATGTAGACAAATACATATTATAAAAGCCTAAGTTTGTTTGTGTTTTTTTTTTTTTTTTTTTTTTTTTTACACTTAATTTTTAAAGTCTACTGTTGAGAAAAGAAATGGACGACACCATGTCCTGGGATGATAATGGCTTACCACCATTGTCACTGTTCACGTCAGAAGACAAGGCATGAGAATTTAATTCTGAAGGCATAAAAATAAGATTCGAAAAGGAAAAGCTATATTTTAGCAGTTACCATTTCACAAGTGGGATGGTTTCTCTTCACAGAAGAAGGAAAAAAAAAAAAAAAAAAAAAAAAAAAAAGGGGGAAACTAAGAAAAGAGAAATTTGTAAAGAGTATTTTCAAGCTTATTTAAAGTTTTTGTATTATTTTCTCAAAGTTTCTTTTTTATTTTTTGAAGATTCCATTGTATAGCTTTTTAAGAGCATATATTTGATATCTTTGCCTTATATTTATAAAGGTGCACAAAAGGAAATTTTTTTGTAAAAATTGTATTTTGTGATATTGCTTCATGTTTAAATCCTTTCAAATTTCATGTTTAAGTTTTAAGTATCGGCCTGTTTCTGTGACCAGGAAAAGAGAAGTGACGTTCTCTCTTCTCTTGTTCCCTCCCTGTTATACCCTCTTACATTCTTTTAAGAGGGTATAACAGCTGAAATATTCTGACAAAGATGAGGATATTAGTCTAAATGTAAATAAATAATAACTCCTAGTTCCAGAAATTGTTTAAAAAAGGCCAAATATTTTTTATATTTCTTTTAAATGACTTAACTTAGTATATTGGGTTATTGTGCTTATATTGCTCTTAAATGTAATCTGAAAAGAATCAAATTTATCCATTATTTTTTTTTTTTTCAGAGGTTAACTTTTTATAACAGAAAAAAAAATTATATTACATTTTAGAGAATATATTTTTCATGAAATATTTAAAATCCAAAATCAGGTAAATCAAACTTTCTTTTAATTTTTTCACAAATCAAGTCTTATTGATCACAAATATTGACTTAAATTTCATTTATAGAGAATGATATGTGATCAGACGAGGTGCAAAGAAATATAAGGGAGGTAATTCAGTATTACAATGCAAAAATTTATTTCAGATAGTAACAAATAAAAGCTTATATTCTTTAAACCTTGAACGTTAAGGTTTTCACTTTGCTCTGAATAAAGTGAACAGTAAAGTCGTTTTTTCCAAGAATGCACTGGTAGCTGATATTTGAATCAGTAGTTGAATTATTGACGTCATTAATGTGTAGTGAAGGTACTATGATTTAGTTAGAAATTGTTACCAATAAGTAAGCTCTGAATAGGTTTGTCCTTGAAACTTACAGTGTAGTAGGTGAGTTTCGTTTCTTGTAGACCATTACATTTAGACTGTAACCTATTAGCCACTGGTAAGTCAAGCATGAAATTGTTCATTTAAAAAAAAAAAAAACACTGGAAAAGAATCCACCTTTCCATAACTTTTCAAATACAAATGTAAGAAATATTGTGAAATGGCTAACTTAAATTTGGATAACAATAATCATTTTACAAAATTTAAATTGGTTAAGATAAAAGATGCTAAAATAAATTGTAGTTTTTAAAATCAGATAAACTACAGAATTT
>OZ010587.1:18691284-18788784 GCA_963932145.1 Acanthosepion lycidas
CATCAACAAAACAACCTCATCAACAAAACAACCTCATCAACAAAACAACCTCATCAACAAAACAACCTCATCAACAAAACAACCTCATCAACAAAACAACCTCATCAACAAAACAACCTCATCAACAAAACAACCTCATCAACAAAACAACCTCATCAACAAAACAAGATACCCAAAATACAATTTATTTAAATTCAAAATAAAACCCATTTTTGCAAGTAAAAGTAGTTTTAGCTGTGCCTGTAATTTTACAAATCGACAAAATAGAATGAATGTCTAAAAAAAAAAAAAAAAAAAAAAAAAAAAAAAAAAAAAAAAAGGAAGAAAACATGAATGCCTTTGTGACAAATCTGACAGGCTTAACGCAATACAAAGTTCTAGTTCTTAAATAGAATGCAAAATGCCAATCTTATGAGAACCAAATCTCAGTTGTATTAAAAAAAATACAAATAAGAATCTGCAATGTTATCCATCCTGACCTGGCATCTCAATTTCAGTTACTTTCCCATCCCTGTAATGCAGCTTCCATGTACCTTTCCTATAAATATTTTCATGGTAATTGTTCTGATAAGCTTTCCTCCTGTGTACCTCAACTTTACAAATTTAATCACTGTACTAGATTAGGAACTAGGTCTTATATTACAGTTGAAACTGCTAGATGTAACCATAAGTTCTATGCTAACATTTTCTTCTCTTGCACTTCTCGCTTGTGGAACTCTTTTCCGGCTTCTTGCTTTCCAGTCAACTTTGATCTTCAAGAATTTAAATGCAATATAAATTATCTTTTCCTGTTCTTTTATTGTCCTCTCCTTAATATTTTTTCTTTTTCTCATATTCTTTCACACTCAGTATCCCCTTGCATCTTAGTGGCTTTATTGCCTTGCTTGTGGCAAAATTATTATCAAACAAAAAAAAAAAAAAAAAAAAAAAATTTTTTACCTAGTATTATAGGAAATAAGGAAAGGAAAAAAAAAAAAAAAAAGTTGAGGTAACAGCATACTTCCCACTGATAGCCATGGTTAATAGTAGAGACCAAGCAAAAAACAACTGAGAGCTGATTTTTAAGACAAGAATACCTTCTCTATTTTCTTTTTTTTTTAGTTTGACACCTTCAAATATTACTAGAGTTTTAACTTATTTGGTAAGCTTGTTGAATGATTTTTTGTTTGTGCAGGTGTTCAATAACAAAGACCTTGTCTATTATGATAGTGAAGTTTCTATTAATTGAATCAAATTCTTCAGATATTTCTTCTTTAGTCTGACATCAAGATTTTCCTACAAAGTGTGTTAAAAAAAAAAACCAAAAAAAAAAAAAAAAACAACAAAACCAAAAAAAGAAAAAATATAATAATCTTACCATAAGAACCCTCTTGAAATCTTCATAACTATGGGGTAAATCTTTCTTAAAGTTGTAGACCTTGAAAGCCACTCCAATTCCAGCACAATTCACAACAGCATCCAACTGACCAAACTTTTCTTTGGTCAGATTTAAGGTATTATCCACATCACCTTCTGATGTAACCTAAAAATTATAAGTTTTGGATTATTTGACACTTGGTGGCTTTACAACTAAAATAAATTAATTTGCTATAAAAAACAAAAAAAAAACAAAAAAAAAAAAAAAAAAAAAGAATGCCATTGGATTATTGCAAAGTTATTTAAGTTTTTCATAAGATCTACTATAATGTGGAAGGTGCTTCTATTTTATAGCTAGCAGATAGTTCTTTTTTGAAGTCTGGCCTTCTAAGCAGTATCCACTTTGACCAAAGAGGAACAGGGAAGTAAAAAATTGGAGGAGGGGTTTTTGGAGACTGAGCAACAACGATCCAGACATTGATTATTTCTGTGTGCTAGTCTATATTAAATGGTCAAGTTTAGGATTGTGGGGAGTCAGCTATAGTTTGCTCTTGGCAGGAGAGGGACTTGACCATTGTGTGGTTCCAGTGCCACCTGCCCATATTGACAGTCGCACATCAGGATTTGTAGATGAGCGAGGAGTTGGTAGACAAGGGAAGAGCCGATCTATGAGATTGGCATAGTAGAAATTCTTCCAAGTGTCACCTACCTATCCACCAAGACAAAGCTCTGAATAAAAAACCTACCCGTAATAGGGGAATCAGGGTTCATATTCTCATTTCCCGACATGGTGTTTGTTTTCATTGTTGTTACTTTGTGAGCATGCAACAAGCACTTTCCCAGCTTTCAATTGCACACTGATGAGATTGAGAATTGAAATGCAATGTGAGTGGAAAGCTTGGATGATGGTCATGTACGTTGGCTACAATGGCATACCAAGTTCTTATTTTCAGATGCATATCAGGTGGGGGGCAACAAGCTTAGAGAATAGCATCTAGATACGTTTAGAATGGCTTATAAAAATGCATCTTTAAGTATTTAGCAGTTTCTAGGTTTATACAAATATGTGCTTGGCCAGCATCTAAAACAAGAGTAACTGCAGGTATTCACTTGCTTTGTAAGCCATAAAACATTCCATCACAACAAAGTGCTGTCTTTAAAATATATCCAATCTCACTTTTTAGTGGCTTGAAGCTACTGAAAAAAAAAAAACAAAAAAAAAAACAAAAAAAAACACACAATAGTTGCATACTTACATCAGTAGGTGCAAATACACAGTTTTCTCCAAGTGTTCTGGCAACTTCATTGCCTTGAGAAGTAGGCAAATCACAAAGCACCACTCGAGAACCTTGTTGGATCAATCTTTCTGCAACAGCCCGACCAAGTCCAGAGGCCCCACCAGTTACAAGACCTACCAAACCCTAGAGAAAGACAAATTTATGTGAGTAAAATTAAAATAGAAATTTTATTAAACACAGAAAATCTTTGTTCTTGAGAATTTACAACAAAAAAATAAACACTATTCAGATTGTTTATTGGAAAAACATTGATTCAAACTTAAAATATTTCCTTAGAATTGGTTTATATATTTCAATAATTTAGTAAATATTTATAAATTCATAAATAAAAAAAATCATTTTCATATTTCTTTCTATGAATTGGTAAATGATAAATATTCTACTCCATTAGTTTTAATTGTATTAGTTTTTAGAATGTTGTAATTATAAAATTATTCTTCCAAATAAACAATGTAATAAATAATGTTTAATATTTATCAATTCTCAAGAACCAGGAAAAACAAAAAATGTATAAATTCATCTTTTTTTTTTAGATTTTATTACAATTATAATCATTGATTTTTTTTTTAAACAAACATTACCAAACAGTGAAGGTAGCTAAAATAATAGCAGTGTCAAGGAAAAAAAAAAAAAAAAAAATCCCCTTTTTCACGCTAGATTGATTTTTTTTTTAGGCGGGGCATGAAGGTTCAAGTTTGCGGCTTCTTAATAAAAAACTTAAAAATTTAAAAACTGAAAAAGAAAAAAAAAAAAAAAAAAAAAAAAAAAGATACCCCATTATTATAAAAACTCTTTAGTACTAGAAGTCACACAAACATTATTTAGTAATAAAAAAAAAAGTTAATATTTTATGTAGAGACCTCCACAAAAAAAAAAAAAAAAAATTGTAATACCTCAGGTTTAAAATGAATTTTTAAAATGAAAAATCTTCCTAGGAACTTATTTTAGTTTTAATTTCAAGCCAATAGATTAAATGCAATATTTCCAATAAGCAAAATACTTTGCTGTATTTCAAAAACTAATTTCAATTAACTGGAAGAATTTTTTTCTTTTACTAAAATAGCTGATTAGCATCCTTTTATAGTTGTCTATCATTGCAATGTACTTCTCTTTAATAAAAAAACATTTTTCAAAAATAAAATGTACTTTTCTGAAACTGAGGAATATTAGCTGATTTAAAGTATAATTAATCTGATTTGAAACAAATATTAATTACTTTGAATTTAAAATATAGCAGAAGTGCATTTTTTAACTTAAGAGTAGCTTAAAAACTTCAAATTCTTTGAAAAATATTGGTGTTTGATTTGTAAATATAGTTTTCATTTAATATCATCTAAAAGGCCGAAATACAGAATTTTAAGATTTAAAACTTAACTTTTCTAATTTAAATTTAAAAGAAAAAAAAAAAAAAAAAAAGTAAATAATTCTTGTAAAAATTCATTATCAAAAAATTTTTTTTTCTGAAGACAAGGGTGTCCATAATACATCTCATTTATAAAAAAAGCAATTAAAATCTTTTCTAATTAAATGTCATAGTTTTATTGCATTTTTTATTTTACAATTCAGAGCAGATTTTTGGTAAATGGTGTTCTGCTTTTAACTAATATAAATATGAAGAGGCTGTAATATTTTCATTCATTTGTGAATAAGTCCTGAAAATTTCAATATAAATAAATTTAATATAATTTTATTTTTTACAAGAGTTTCCAAAACAATGTGCTTTTAACAAAAAAAAAAAACACACATAAAAAATTCCTATAGGAACTGTTGACCCACCCGATGATGCAAGAAAAACTAGATCTTTAAGCAAAATTTCGAACATGCTAGAAAGGATTAAAAAATTTAAAATAATAAAAATGCTTTGGTTTTACTTAATAATAACACATACTGATGATATAATTTTATCAAATTTGAAGCTTTTTTTCATTATGATACAGTCTTTTTTTTTTTTTAGAAAATTTTTGTCTGTACCTGATTTTATGGTTTCTTTTGCTTTCAAAATCTAAAAAGCACCATTTCGAGTGGGCTTATGGGATGGATTTTTTCCCCCATGTATCCATGATATCCTGTTTCAGCTCTTCAATAGTGCTGTATTTCTGGGATGAGTTATCATTTACACTGTTTAATAACCTAATCTACATTGTTTCAGCAGTTGTGCTCTTTGGCCTTCATCAGGTGTTTGTCAATTCAAGTAAACTTCAGGGCATTGCAAACTGGACCCTTTAATTTACAGGAGTAGACTGTTCTTGTTCTATTTTCCATGTCTGTTATTTTGTACTGCTTAACCTCTTTCTATATATTTAACTGCATTTAATGTGCATTTGTTTAAATCATTCTGAATTTTTAGCAGTTATTGACTTATTATATCATTCATTACTCTTCCTAGTAGTCAAAGGCGGAAATTCAGAATTATTTCCTTTTTGGACATACATACAAAAATAATCTAAGTTGCTAAATATAAAAAATAAAATAATTTTTTTTTTTAAAAAGGTTCATATAGGAAATTTGACATTTAAATTTTTGCATTTTTGGTGATTCTTCAAAATGTCTAATTAATAAAAGCAAAAACAAAACACTTAACAGGATGGACTTCAAAATCGCACTGGAAATTTTTTTTTAAATATTAAATCAACAAGTGTTTTTTATTATTATTATTCAATTCTAAAGAAAATAATGCGTTCCATTTATGCCATTTAAAAAGCAACTCCGAAAAAAATTTTTTTTTTTTAGTTTTATTGAATTATTTTTGTTACGGTTGTAATTTTCCAGTATGACCATCACACTAACGTTTTTTTACTGAAATAACATGTTCAGGAATTTTTTCTTTAACTAAAAAAAAAAAACAAAATTTCGCAAACACCCGCGATACCGAAATTTTCAGAGTTTTCTCTTTTCTAGAAATAACCTTTTTTATCCAATTTCAATTTCATTCATTAAATGAATAAATAACTGAATATTGCGTTTGAATCGGATAATTTCCAGATTTAGGACTCTTTTTTTTTTGAGACTGGGAGATAACGATTTTTTGCTCTTATTTCACAAAAAAAAAAAAAAAAAAAAAAAAAAAAAAAAAACGCATCCATTTGATGGTAAGGAAGTCCAATATAAGCACTAAAGCAGGTGCTCAAACAATTACTGTGTGTATGTGCGCGCACGCAAGACAAAAACTATTATTCTGGTAGTATTCAATAATTTCAACATCGTGTGTTTGAATGAAAGGTGTCATTTGTTGTGAATTAATTTAAAAATATCGTATGGAGAGAGAGAGATACTGAGGAGAGGGTATTTTCAACTTTTTTTATGACAAAGTTCTCAAAGAATTAACAGATTAATTGAAAATTTTTAATTAAAAATAGATGAGAAAAAAAAGGTCAAATGCTCAAAAAATCGATTTGACAGTTTGTATAGAAAAAAATCACTTTGCTACTTGCGTAAAATAAATGCTAAGATGCACAAAAAAAAAAAAAACGTTCAAACGATTGTTGTCACTTGAAACAAAAAGTAGCTTAGTGTCAGCACAATTATATAGGATACCTAGTGAGGATCGAACTCACTGCTACAATAATACAATAATGGGAATGGCCAATCACTGTCTCACGCTAAAGGGCCAACCTGTAATTCCATGGACTAACAAAAAACAAAACGAAAATGTTAACAGGACAAAGTCGACCGACGGAAAATGGTAAATTTAAAACAGGCACTTGAGAGAAAATTTAAATAAATCACATGATGATCCCGTTCAGGCCCCCTTTCCCTAGTTGTTTTATTGGGGAAGGGGGAAGAAGTCTAACTAAAAAAGTACTAAAAAGTTGTTAAGTGTTTTACTTTTCACTAGGTTACCAGAGAACATTTGTTTAATAATGGTATTTGATACCGAAATTGTTTCTTTCTAGGATTTTATGTATTAAATAAAAAGAAAAGTTTTCATAATTAGAAAACCTGGTAAGGACGTGACATCATAACGATGACTAAAAAAAGCTGTTCTGGTCGATGACAAATTATGACGTCAGGGCATTGAAAGATGCAAAGCAAAAAATTTTTAAAAAATAACATTCAAATTAAACAAGTGCTTAATTTCGATACACTTTGAACAAGAAAATGTATTTTTTCTGCTTTTTTTAATTAGGCTGCACGTGATATTAATCGCCTCACGCCGCCTTGCACGTCTTCTCTGTTAAAAAAAAAAAAAAAAAAAAAAAAAATTTAAGTTTCCCTCTCTACTAGCCTTTCAAATTCTAGTTCTTGATAAAAAAAAAAAAAAAAAAAAAGTTCTTTCCTTTAATTCAGTCGTTTCTCCTTAAATTTGTTGGGTTCAAAAAATAAAACAAGTGCTTTCTTATGTTTGGAACTTGGACTTTAAAAATCAAGACAAAGTTCTGCCTCTATTACACTGTGCGTGCGTGCGTTGTCCCTGATGCTCATGTACTTTTAACGTTTGACCAATTTTGGGGGTGTACTTTTCTGCTGTGTAGATCCTTTCATGTAATCAGACTCTTTCAGTGCTGTGTAACCTACTTCGTACTGCTTTCAAAACTCAAAGAAAAGAAATTTTATACCATATGTATTTTTTATTATCAGAAAAGTTGAAGTACATAGTGGTCCGAAAGTTTTGTCACACCTACATAATATAATTTTCTACATGTGCTTTGAACTGCTGTATTATTTGTTTTTCTATTGTTCTCATTACTAGAGAGTGACAATACTTTCGGACCAACCTGTACTTGTAATACAAGAATGGGGAGGAGGGGGCTTTTTTTCTTCAGTTTGACCCGTCGTAATTGTCACTAGTGTTATTTAAAATAAATAAATAAGAAATGTAATCGGATCAGGATGGAAAAAAAAATCTCTAAAAATCTTCTGAGTAAAAACAAAAGTTGTAAATTAAAATATTTTAAAATACCATATAGGTCTCTACAAAAATGTCAACAGCGTCACAATAAAACTGAGGAGACAATGTTAAATAAAGTAATAATCGTAGAAAAAGAAGAACTGAATCCGAAGTCCCAACATTGTTTTAGAATCCATGACACGTGTTTACGAGACGGTCGAAAAAGAGAAAACAACTTTCTTTGTTGAAATATTCATAAAAGAAAAACAAAAATGTCGGGACAATGGCTAATATATAGAAGCACTATAAGGATAGGAAAACGAAAATTTTTCTAACATACATTCTATAATTCATAAGGTGCTCGAAAATCTTGCAAAAACTGGACTAATTATCGTGTAAAAAAATCACCTCACCTTCAACGATATTGCAGACGCCATCTTAGCGACCTCTGGTGAATAGTCGGTAATATCCGGCGCCAAACGGAAATAAACGAACTATGCGCAATAAGTTTTTCTTGGTTGGCTTCCTTTAACATTACTAGCGGGGATACCCGTCGTTGCTCGGAAGATTTCTGAATAATAGTTTATTATTCACAATTTATTGATATTTTTCAGCCATCTTATGGAAAATAATTTTTATTCAATCTTTAAAAAATAAACTTCATTGTTTTTTTGGTTTGTTACAAAATAACTAAATTTAGGAAAAAAACACCTTATAGTCAAATTCGTAAAACAAATATTCAACGTGACTAAGATTGACCATAACTTGTGTCTCCCCTATTTTTTATTTAACTAAAGTTTTTCTTTTCTTTTCAAATACAAATATAACTTGAAATTTAAACTACTAAAACATAATCGAAGTTCAAGATTAAATTCTCAATGTATCTTGTTTCTACTCTCTTTCAAAATAGTTCGTAATTAAATTCATTTACGAAAAAATGTTTTTACTTCTTTAATGTAGCGTTTAAACTTTAAAACTAAAAGTAAAACTTTCCTGTGAACCACTGCTCTTTCCTGATCACTAAAATCTTAACCTGTTCAAGTCAACAGTTATCATACAAAAAACTGCTTCTTAACATAACCCTCTATATGGAGTGACCCCTGGTGAACATTACTGTAAAAAAAAAAAAAATGACCCTTTTTTACATCCCTACACAGGAAACATTTTATTTTAGCATTCATTGACTGAATAGTTAATGTTACTGAGAGTTAAAATTTATAAAATCCTTCTCTTAAAACCGTTTTGTATTTATGAAATTAGACTTCTGAAGTTCAGAGTTATCACTTTCAATAGTATTTTTAAGAGCTTTTAAGCCTACCAATTAAATTGTGCCACAGCTTTCTACTTGTTTTACTAGTGTAACCCGGATATAAGAGAGTTGTCGTGGCCGGAGAAGAAGTCTCTTATATCCGGGTTTGGTCTATTTTGTTTAGGTAAGTATGGCTTTAATTTGGGGCCAGAGAAAATCTCTCTTAAATCCGGGTTTCTCTTATATCCTAGTTTCTCTTATATCCGGGTTACACTGTATTTTATCAAAAAGGGCAAGAAGTTCTTGGGACAAAACTAGATGTTACCATAGTGGTTCTCAAAAAAAGTTTCTTTACTTAAATTCTAAATTTTTGACACTTTAAATGGTTTTCCAACTTGCTTTTATTAAGACCCCCACCCCATTTATTGGATATTAAAAAAATTCTTTTAAGACCTCCCCTTTTATTAGACACTTATCACTATACCTCCTTTAGAGTGTTGTTTTTTTTCTTATATTCTCTAACATTCAGTAATCCTTTAAATCTCCGTGGCTTTGTTGCATTTCTAGGGAATAAATTTTTTTAAATATGTACCATATTTGATGGCATATAAGACATTTTTTTTTTACACCAAATGCCTAAAAACAATATCTTTCAAGTCTCATATATATACCTGTTGCCATGGGAGGGCCACCTTCCAAAAATTATTGGGCCTTCCTTATAAAAATGAGTTGAACTAATTTTAGTGTACAAATTCTTAGATGTGGCCCCCACTTAAAGACACCCACCACTCAAAACACAAAAGCTGAAATGGCTAGAAGTAACTGTAAGTTCTATGCTAACAATTTCTTCTCTCGCACTCCTCACATGTGGAACTCTCTTCTGGCTTCTTACTTCCCAGTCAATTTTGATCTTCAAAACTTTAAATGAAATGTCAATCGTTATCTTCTGTTTTCTTAATTCTCCTTTTATTGTCCTTTCCTCTCACTAAAGTCTTCTAATTCTGTTTCACTCTTCTTCCTTTCCAGCCAACTTTGATCTTCAAAAATTTAATGTAATGTCAATCATTATCTTCTGTCTTCTTAATTCCTATTCTTTTATTTTTCTCTTTTCGTCATGTTTTCTTTTTCTCATATTCTCTCACACTCAGTAATCCCCTGCATCTTAGTGGCTTTATAGTCTTGCTTAGGGTGAAATGATTAGAAAAAACTATAACTGTAACATTGAATGTAAATGTAAAGTGGCCTCATCGTATCATAATGTTAAAGATTAACAGTAATCATTTGATTGAATGGAAGTTTTGAATGATTTTGATGTAAAGGGACAAACAGCCTCCATACAATAATAGTATCTTTGAAAAGAGATCATGATTATCAAGTAAGTTAAGGATGCCACTAAAATAAGTTGATCAAAATTACTTTATTATTTTGATCAATATATTTTAGCTAGTGGCTTCCTTTACTTACTTGATAATCATGATCTCTTTTCAACCATTTCATCATACCAGCAGAGTATATTTATCATGTGAATAAATGAAATAGCAGAGTGTGGAATACAAAAATTAAATACTAAAGATTAAAAAAAATGACATACCTGAGAAATGCCAGAGAGTTCACTAACCAAAATCAAAACAATGAAAATGAGAATAGTAGTCTGTAGGTTACCCCCACTTGGCTTTGCCAGATTTGATAAGATGCTGTTAGGTGGCACTGTTAACTAGTTATAAAAATGTGACACTTCCTGTTTTTCCTCTTTTTTCTTCTTCCTTTTCAGCATGCTATAATGACAACGCCAACACAGAACCTGTCCTCAGCATGGTGATATATTTCCCTCAAGTGACTGGACTCTTTCACACACACACACAAATATATGTATCACACACACACATACATACACACGCAATTCCTCATTGCTAACTTTTAAGGTCTTCTTTCTTTTCAGCTATATTTTACATGTATACAAGCATATTTTCTTTCCTTTGTTAACCAGTTAATAGTAATATGAAAATACCACCTTGTTGAATTTTATTACATTTACTTTCACCTCTACTGATAACCAGTCAGTTACATGTGTCACTTTTATTTGGTACTGTTTTTAATCCAACTAGAATAGAGTTGCCAGATTAGAAAATTATAAATACGAGGCACTTGCTGGAGTTACCTCAACCTTAATTTCCTAATTGTCACTAGAGGTCGCTCTCCATACACTATAAATACTGGGCAACTTCTTGCCTCGTTCTCTTTTCTACTTTGCATTTCAGTGGACACATTTAAAAATGTAATCTCTCGTAGAAATCAGCGATTTTGCCCACTTATGGGAAAACGCCATGAAACACACATACATGTACGTACAAATTTTCACCAACATACAAACTCTTTACGTTCACACACACACAAATGTTAATGTCTTTTTGACCTTGTTGTTGGATACATATTAGGTTGGTGCAAAAATAATGTCGTTTTCTCAGATAGTAACATATGTGAGAAAACGACATTATTTTTGCACCAACCTAATATATTTATTGACATGTACATTGGTCTTATTTGTTTTCTTTACATCTTCGGTTGGACTCAACTTGAGTCTGCCATGTCCTTGTAGTTGAACCTTCTAGCAGGAATAAACTAAACAGTTTCTAATTCAACAACACTTAAACCTCCACGGTCCTCTAGACACGCTTAAAACTTTCTCTATATATAAATTTATACATGCTGACACACCCAGACCAATAAAGGAAAGACATAAGATAAAGCAATGATTTTAATGAGCTATGGGGAAAATAAAAGTAAAATCATTTGAAAATTATTTTATACAAACTAAGAAAAAGAAATTAAAAGTGAAAATATTTGAAAATATTTAATACACAGAACAGAGAAATAAACCGAAACGTATGTTTTTTTGTTTTGTTTTTTTTGTGTGTGTGTGTATTTATCCAGAGAATCTGAGAAAAGGAAGTACAACCAAGAACCGTAAGAAGGTTGTAAAAAAATATATTTTTATTATGAAATTTGAAAATGGATTAAAAATACAGAACATCTTTAGTTTTGGGTATCTCTCTAAAACCTAAAAGTCAGTACGGGATAGGGGGAAAAATTATCCAATATGAGACATGTCCTAAAAATAAAAAAGTTCAAATACTCTACTAAATGACAGTAAAAAAAAACAGGTAATGCTTTTTTTAATCTTCAGTATTTTTTTTTGGTTTATTTATGGTACAATTCAAATCTAAAGTAAGAATTCTGCGAACACTCTCCCGGGACATTTCAACCGCAGCTGCTTGCTTACGAATTGAACGCTGTGGGCTCCGCGAGACAGACTCGCGTACAACATCAATGTTCTGTGGAGTACGAGCACTTCTTGGTCGTCCTGTTGGTGTCTTCTTTAGGGCAGATCCAGTCTCTTCAAAGTTATTAATCCAACATTTTATCGCGTGTTTTGATGGAACAGCACCATGACGTCCTAAGTTGTAAAAACGTCGGAACTCCCTCTGCGCAGCTGTCAAACTATCACCGTTCTTATAAAACATTTTTATGGCTAACGCACGTTGTTGTCCGTTCCACTGATCCATGGTTACTAAAATGGCGAAATGTTTACTTGCACAAGGTAACTGTCTCGCAGTGTTGCCACCTGCTCATGTCTGGCAATACGCACTTCAAAAATTCCTGTTTTTTTAGGTCACCCTGTATTAATGTAAGTGTATTTGAATAAAGATACTTATGGTTACTTAACTTAGTCCGGCACAAGACTACAATTATAGGGAGCCCAAAGAGAACCAAGTTCACTACACTCTCAAATTGGTTTGTTGTAAAAAATGTAAGAAGCTAAGCAAGATGAAAAAAATATACGGGAGGTACTCTACAAGTATATCTGCATATAAATGCAATGAATGTTCATATGTCATTTTATTAGCTGCCATCTCTTAAAAAAACGATACATGAACAAAAAAAAACAAAACAAAACATCGAAATTCTTTAAAATTATGATACGATGAGGCCACCTTACTTTCTTTGGCTGTTGGAGAGACGGTGTGGAAATTAATTTTGTGACAATATTTTCCTTCGTGTATAAATCTTTAGAAAAGGACTGTTTATTATTTATGTACAAAGTACTTTCTATGTAAATTAATATATTTATTAAACTTATTTTCTTCGTGTTTGCAGAGAGACGTTAGACTCGTTTACGGCACTGTCTGAATGAACTTACCACGTGACTTTTTGTTTGTATCAGCGCCTAACCAGTCGAAGAGGAGAGATATTATTACTAAACAATCCCTACCGTATCTGTTGTAACCCTGGAACTGTTATGATGACGGCTACTGATATGAATAATGTAAGTGTGGATACGAAGATTCGGAATTATTTAAAGGAGGTTCGTTTATCTTTTGATACGAACGAACCGGCTCTTGTTCACTCGGCCCTTGAAAGTGTCGTCATTTTAATGGGATCACCTTCCGAACCGCCAGACAAAGATGAATTTAGAAAAACGTCAGGAAACCCTTCGGAAAGTGGTTGGTCTCTTGTTTTCCAGTATTTCCCCACGACAGCGGATCGGCGATTGGCCAGGGAACATTTCCTTAGGGATCATTATTCAAAGTTTGCTGATTTATTGTTGGACAAACTGACAATTGAATGGGTTAATAAACTAAACAAAAATAAGGTCCAGGTTTCGCTGTTATCCATCTTTCTCCACGGAAACCATGCTGGATCATTTCTGGTACTTTTGCGACGTATTAGTACTTCGAGGTAAGTCTCTTTTACTTTTCTTTTTATTAAAAAAAAATGTATTTTTGTTTTAATTTCACCGACGTCACTCGAGGCCTGAATGGCTAGTGATGCCCATAACTTTTTTAATTTTAAATTAAAAGGCGAGGGGTCAGTATTATTAAAATTTTTTAATACCGTCGATCCCTAGGGCTGGATTTTTAGAAGGGAGGTCTTAAGTCTATTCCACTTGTGAGGCCCCTTCAAATCCAAAATTCTCACGAGTAGAGAAAAATGGAAGAGTGTTTAAAATTTAAATTAAACAATATTTGTGTAAAATCGATGATGATGACGGGTGTTTAAAATTACTGCAGAGTCTACAATGCGTTATGACAGCATGTGTAAGTAAGAAAAGGGCCTATGACAGTATCAACTTGCAAGCAAAACACCTTGGCTGGAGGCACCCTAGATTTTGAGGCCCTAGGCCTTCAGCCTGTAAGTAAATCCGGCACTGCCCCTCGCCTTTTCCTATATAAACTACGGAAACATTAACAGTCATTAACTCTTTTATTTACTAACAGTTTATTTAGGTTTTTTGTTTTTTTTTATGTTTTTTTTTTTTTTTAGAACTGAACCCTATTCATTCAAGGTGGTAATTTTTCCTCATTCCGGTGTATAGAGGATTTATCGTATCATTTCATCCTTGTGATGTTAGTTACTTGTCCAAAGATTGGACACACAGTTATTTACCCATGTCTTCCCACCGAAACGGGATGCGACACAAGGTAACACACAACCTCAATGTTTTTATCCCGGAAGATTTAAAAAACATCAAACACTTTGAAGAAGATCGGGAATTACAACGTCCGGAAACGTGACAATACAACAAAGATGAAGACACTGGTCCCAGTAAATTGGTTCTATATATATAAAAAAAAAAATAAGCCAAGAAGACATAATAATCTTTTTTTTTTTTTTTTTTTTTAAAGAAGGATTTTTGCTGCTTTCTTTGCCAGTCATGTTGGAAAAAAATTCTCTACAGATTTGTAAATGTTTTTGTATTTTTAAACCAAATTAAGTGTTGTCTATTGTTTTTTTTTTTGTTTTTTTTTTACAATATTTTAAAAAGTTATTTAATTTTTCTCATTTTTATTCAATTGTTATTTATTTATGATGTAGTAGACACCCTGGAGGGGGCACGATATGAAATGGCCTGTGTGCCCCCAAAAGAACAGTGACAAGAGGCCCACTAACATTTAAAGATAAAAGACATGAAATCTAACCGGTCAACAAGAGGACAACAAAACGACAAACTTAAAATACCAAATTTATTTACATCATATACAAAAGCAGAGTTTCAATTAAAGGAATATGAACAAACAATGAATCAATTAAATTGAGGGATACTGACTGGATAAAAGAACTTGGATAATATAGCTGTGACTGGGTTAAAGATAGAGTCCTGGTAAGTTAAGTTGGTATGAAAAACCAGAGTTTGAAAGTTCAGTTTAAATATCTGGTGAAAACATTCAAGTCCAATGATTTAAGTCTGGTTAAATCCAATGATGAACCTTGCATAGTATTTGACCAAAATGTATGGAATAGGTTGGTTGAAGTCTGGATGATAACCAGGTGAGTTAGGTTGACAGTAAACACTGGAAGTTGATAGTTTAAGATAAGCTGAAATAGCTGTACTGACCGGTACAGGCATTGATGAAATCTATGATAAAGCATTGAGAAATGATGGTCACTAGATCAACATAAATAACTGTTGAATAAGCTTCCAGTTTTACCCTAGATGAAAGATGTCAGGAGGAATATTTGAGTGTATGAATTAACTATTATGTCAGAAAATAATGGTAATGTTGCATTAGTAACCAGGTCGATGCTGGTTAAGTCCAATGATGAACCTTTTGTAGTATTCAAGCTAAGTATAGAGAATAAGTTGTTTGAAATCTGGACGATATTCATGCAGCAACTTCCTAAAGAAACCAGGTGAGTTAGGAATACCAGAAATAGGAACCAATGCAGATCAACCAGGTGAGTTAGGTTGAAGTAAGGGCCAGAAGTAATAAAGGCCGGGAATGCCAGAAGATAAGGCGTCCGTAGTAGCCGGAAGTAGCAAAGGCCGGGAATGCCAAAAGATAAGGCGTCCATGGTAGCCAGTAGCAGCGAAGGCCAGGAATGCCAGAAGTAAGATGCGACAAGATAAGGTCAGTAGTAGATGGAAATAGTTTAGACTAGGATTGCTGGAAATAGGCCAAGATTGCTGGAAGTAAGAGGGGATAGGAAAGTTTCTAACTAGCATCCAGTTGGCAAAAATAAATGGGCTGTAATTCAATACAGAACCCATTCAGGCCTCTCACTGGTCACAAAGACCCACAGGGCCTGCTTTTTACCTCCTCCCTCATCCTACTAGATCGGTGAAAAGTCATGGGGTTATATGACAAGGGAGTATAAATAACAAATCCAGGACTTGCTAAGTACTTAAAATCTAAAGAAAATAAATCCCAAGTTGCTATAAAATATAAAAGGTATTATAGACTGTTCACTAAGAGTATATTATGTTAGAAATAATCAAGCAACTAAAGAGAAATTAGGTTGATTATAAATCTAAATAAACTTGTTAACTGAAACGAAGAAAGTGGGGGGGTGACGCAATGAAGAAAAAGGTCAAGGTCTTGTAGAAATATTGCATCCGCCATGATCACATGAATGGAGTAGCGAAGAGGCCATGATAATAACAATAGAATATCTTTATTAAATTCTAATTCAGCTTTTTAAGATTATCTTTGTTTTTCAGAAAAAATAATTCCTAATCTTGATAAATATATTTTTTTCAATTTCTAAATTTACAATACATCTATTTTACAGGGTGTTTCAAAAGTCATGCAACAATTAGCATAAAATGTACACCTGCGAAATGGCAACCAGGGAAAATTTGTATGACATCATCTTCCATAATTTGACCAATAAAATTTCTTAGTAGTACATTGTCACATACAGAAACATGACTCCATTTGGTAAATAAATATAAAATTTACAAGGTTATCAATGATAATGCAACTTTTGGAACACCCTGTAGAATATCAAAAAAGGCTAAGGTTTCATATAAATATTTAATGTTAATCATAAATAAAGATGAAAAATATTCTGTGGGTCAGTGCATAATACACACAGTTCCAATGTCATCTACATTCTGATTTGTATTGTTGGATTTACCAAACATATGTAGACAGCCTGCTTAATAATTCCCTACCATAGGTAAAGATATTAACCCAAACATGAAAAAAGAAAAAATGAACAGCTGATGAAAAGTTGAAAGAACATAGATGAAGGTTTTATTTCATACAAAAACAGTATGCTAGCATAGTGTAGAATTGTGTTACATGCCTTCTCTCTGACAATGGAAAGAAAAGCTAGTAAATATTACCAAAAGCAGTACAGTGAGAATATGTGTTTTAGCTTTGATTTTGTAGGGAATACAAGATGATATTAAAAGGGATCTGTTCTTTTCAAACGTTTCCCAGCCAAGACCAATTCTATGTTGAACAGTAACTGAACAATCATACAGTATATTTTTCTGCTTAAAGAAATGGAAGAGAGTTCCAAAGCAAAGAGAAAAAAAGCTGTTAGAGAAGTGGCAGTTGCATCTAGCTAGTCCAATAGTAAATTGGTGAGACCTAATTGCCAATCTAGTAGCACATTTAAATTCATATAGTCAAGGCATCAGGGGAAAAAAGCTCAGAACAAGTGCCATGAAAATATTTGTAGAAAATATAGAGAGAAGCCATGTTACATCAGTGAGAAAGTGACTGAAGTTGAAATACCTGGTCAGGAGTGTTATAGTGATTTAAGAAATGCTTAAATGTGGCACAAGATTGCAAGTATGGAGCACCCAGTGATGATCAAATTCACTACTGATCTAGTGACACAAGTTTTTCAACCATTACACCTCATCAAAGTGTCATAGTCAAGTTTACACAATCCAGGCTATAAAGCACTACAGAGAGAATATATGTTTTTAATGTTAGCTTTGATTTTGTAGAGAATACAAGAGGATATTAAGAGGGATTTATTCTTTTCAATCACTGCCCAGCCACAACCAATTCTGTACTGAACAGTAACTGAACCATCATTGGAAGATGAAAGCCTGAGGCCAAGATAAACAAATTCAGTTACTTGGTGAATTGTTTTTTTCATAAAGGGGCATTATCTTTATTAATGGCCATGCCCATTGTTTTAGATATATAAATCATAATCATTATCAGCCCCACATCCATTGCATTTTTAACAAAAGTGTTTATAAATTTATGCATATTTTTGGTTTGAGTCATTCATTTTTGCAGGTATGTATGTTAAACTTTGTCAAAATATTTAGAAAAAATTTAAAATTTATTAATGCTGTCAAGAATTTGAAACTAGACACTAGGAAAATATTAAAAACTTTATTTTTCTGTTTTAGTCTTGGTTACAGAGTGAATAAATGTGTATCATTATTGGAACAATTGCTGAAAGAACATAGACTGGTGGATATAATCTGGACAGAATGTATTGTAGATAATAAGAAACACAGGCTTGAAGAACAGTTCCACCAAGAACTTATCACTGCAATCGTTTCACTTCCGAGTAAAACAGCTAACAAGTTAAAAGATCAAAACAGGTAAGAAACCTCTTATTACCTTGTTTCACAGAAACTTCTTATTACTTTGTGTGGTGAATGCAAATCAGTACAGACCCAAAAAAAAGCCCCAAGTTTGTCAAAGCTAGTCACATCTGGGTTTTCCCCATTAGCAGCAGACCAGTTTGTCATGTCCAGATACGGGCCTCTCTGCAACTTGTCCAGAGCCAGGTCTTTGTCAACTGTCTTGTGTCAATAAAAATAATGGGAACATGAACAGTAGGCAGTTGGCAAGACTCGGTGTAGTGTGAAGTCATTTCCTTGGTACATTTTGTTCTGGAAATTGTGTGCCACCTGCTGTGCTTTGGTTTCTGAGGTAGTGGCTTCACTAATTATTATTCCACCTGTCTCTTTCCTTTCTCTGCCTCTTACCTTGTAATTCTTAAGAAAACAATCAGTTAAGTGTTTCTCCCTAACCTCAGCACACCCTTGCCTTATTTTATAACACCATGTTCCACAGAAATGTCTTATTACCTTGTTCTACGGAAAAATTTAATTAGCTTGTTCCACAGAAACATTTAGTTACCTTGTTCCACAGAAATCTCTTATTACCTTTGTAGGGGAGTTATAACTCTGAGTAAATAATTACATTTATATATACAAAAATACTTGTAAAAATGAGAAACAGCAAAACGAATATTGTGTATTATCTGGATGTTATGTGGTGTTGGAGATATGAGAGACAGTAATACTGAATAAAATTGTGAATTTGGGGTCAAGTGTAGATCAAATATTTTTTCTTTCAGCCTACAGTTTTATCCTGTACCTTACATAGCTCTGCTGGCCCAAGATTTGCTGAGAGTCTTACACAAAGTTCATACCTACCTAAGAAATTCTACAGACTGTTCCTTACAATTTGTCGCCCAACTTTTTAGGAATATCTGTTACTCAGGGTTTGCAGGTAAGAAAAATTTTTTTTTTTTTTTTACACTTATCATGTCAAATTTAGTTCCAGTTTAAATGAAAGAACTGAAGATCATGGGGTGTAGGGTTATAATTTTTGTATTGATTATAAAACAAACCTTCCAAGATAAATCTTTCCAAAACAGAAACTATGATCTGAAATTGATCGATTTGTTTTCTGTGGCTTATCAACCATTTGCAGGTTATTTAAAATTAGAAAATATTTTAGATTCTAAGAATTTTTTCTTTTTTCTTAGTGATACAAGTCTAACTACTTAACCTATAGCTGGGGGGAGAATAGGTGGAGTCATACCTTTCCCAAGGGTATTTGCACTTAAATATAATGAATCCAATGAGAATTGGAACTCTTCTCTCCAATTAACAATTCCTAGCCATTATCCATTATACCACCCACACATCCAAACTTAAAGCATGTGGTATTCCCAAGCACTCCCCCATCTATCTAGATCTGGAATTGGAATGAAAGCAGCGGTAGCACCAGCCCTGAATCCAGCATAAGAATTTAGGTTGTGGAATTAGTAAAATCAATTCCGAACACTTCAAATAATCTAGTGTATGAATCATGGTACAACCCTATGAACTGTTTGCTGTATGTTTTTGTTCTGAGAGAACCTTTTGTGTGTGTTTGTGATCACCCTTTTTGCAGACTAAACTATGTCGTCAGGTTTGAATTTACTTCCTGTACTACTACAGGTATTTACTAAGCTTATTTAAGTTTGCTAAAAGACCAGAGAGGAGTTAAAAGATTGTAAAAAAATATAGTATACTTCAGAAATCCTGGATGATAAAATTCCTTAGTTCTAATCATCTTTGTAATTTAGAATTAATACTTTCATATGATTTTGCAACTCTAACTTTCTTCTCAAGTACTATGTATTGAAAATTTTCTAAGCTTTTTAAAAAAGGATACTGACTTGCTGGTCTTATATTTTAATACCAACCTGAAAATTCATTATAACTGTAATCTAAAAGTTATTTGCATGATTGTATTTTTACACAAAGATTTGATGCCTGAAAAGACCAAAGGAGCCACTGACACCAGAGATCCATAATGACCCCATAATTATCAATATAATATTAATATTAATATAACATATTAACAATCAGTGTAACTTTTTTCTATTTTCCAGATGAGCTGTGGAATGAAATTCTTCCAGAGTTTTTGAAATATGTAAAAACAGATTTTATTTGGCGTCGTATTTGTAAAAGACTTGTGGTTAGCAGTTCTGACCGAGGAATCGAATCTGTGCTTATACCACTGCTAGCAAAACTTCCATGGTAAGAATATAAAAAAAAAAATCTAGTCATTCAGAAAAATGTTAAAGATTTCTCTTTTTGCTTGGATAGGTTTTAATAATATTTGCTCAGCAATTATATAATGATCATAATGATAATTATATAATGGCCTTATTCTGTTAGTAACACTTGCATTAATTTCTCTGACCACTGACAATCCCTTTTTGGAATTTCAATGCATTTCTCTATAGTAAATCAAAAATCACAGATGCAGATTATGCTGATGATTTAGCACTTCTCTCTAATCTAATAATCCAAGCAGAAAGCCTTCTCCATAGTCTTAAACATTTAGCCAAAGGTATCAGTCTCCATGTTAAACCTGACAAAACAATATATGGGCTTAAATCAAAATGGAAGAATCAAAAGAGTATCTGACATATCTCTCAGTTGTGTTGAAGTATTTACTTACCTAAATAATAAAATCTCTAGCTGAGAAAGTGATGTAAATATTAGGTTGGTGCAAAAATAATGACGTAATAATGTCGTTTTTTGACGTATTTTTTAACGTCAAAAAACGACATTATTACGTCATTATTTGTGCACCAACCTAATACAAGCATTGGTAAATAGGTGCCGTCTACAATTTAGCTCTAATTTGGAAATCTTGACTTCCAGACATGAAAAGAAATCTCTTTCAAGCAACAGTTACCTCTGTTCTATTTTATCACTGCTCAGCATAGACCCTTAGCTCAAAACTGGAAAGAAGATTGGATGGCACCTACATTTGCATGCTGAGAGTGGCTTTGAGTGTCACTTGGAGAGATATCTAACGAATGAGCAATTTTATGGGAACCTTTGTCCAGTATCAGACATTATCAAAGCGCATAGATTCAGATTTGCAGGGCATTGCTGAAGAGCTAAAGACAAAATTGGTAGTGGAGTTCTTTTATGGGAGCCTACAAAAGGAAGAGCTGGCAGAGGACGACAAGCCAAGATTTGTGTCAAACAGACTTGTGACAGTATAAACTGCAATCCCTCTGACCTGCCAAATATGATGAAAAATAGAATTTCTCACCCCTATGCATAGCTCTTAATTTTTCTTACTATGCCCCATTCTTATCTTTGGGTGGCTGTTCTGGTCATCTTTTATTTTCCAGATATATCTAGACAGAGCAGTGCTATTATGGTACCTACTCAATCTGAACAGTGCTGCATAGAGAGGACTTCTGCCTCAACTTCAGCTCTGTATACAGCATTGTCACTCAAACATTGCCCATTTAAGAATGCAATTTTAACTTTTTCTACAATTACAGGTTTCTGTTTTACTTTTATATTTACCATTAAACACTTTTGGGCTATACTCCTTAATAATCTTCTCTATATTAGCCATTGCTTTGTAGCTGATTTTTATTTGATTCTTATTAAAAAATTTTATAGAATGCACTATTTACCAGAAAGTGTTTGTTCAGCAAAGTGAAGAATTTCAGGCCAAATTTGGTTTTTACTTGCATGTTTGATAAATCAAAGTGGAAAACGTGTTTTACCTTCATTAAATAAGGTTCTCTGGGTTAGAATGAAAGAAATCTGCATGTCTGTTAATATTAAATTGTTAATATCTGTTTGTTAGGCTAACATCTTCCATTTGGAATAAAAGAACAAAACTGTGATTTGTTCAGATTCCATATCCTATTAATACAAATAGATCTCAAACTAAAACTTAGATCTCCCCTTCTTTTAAAATGAGGATCTCTTACAAATTTACAACTAACCCTGTCCTGTGTATATGTGTCTAGAAGAAGTGGTTGTAGGTCAGTTGGTTAGAGAGGTAAAACTATTACATTGCTGTATGTCACTGATGTTCCGCTCTAGTTGGATAGAGGTACATAAGGCTTACAAGTACTCATAGCCTTTCTTGAATACAAGTATATACTATTGTCATGTCAGGATGATTAGGTTTTTAAGCTCTGATATTTCTCAGTAATGGGCTCCAGAGTAAGGCTGTGAGGCAAGAATAATGAAGAAATCTAATATGGTATTCACAAAACCCACAAAGATTTCTTGAGTTGAGTAAGGATGAGTAATCTCTAAATATATTTTTAAGATTTATAACATTGGAATTAGTGGAGAATTATCCATTAACAAAGCTGTCACCATTTCTAATAGAAAGAATTATTAGGTTGGTGCAAAAATAATTTCGTTTTCTAACATATGTTACTATGTGAGAAAACGAAATTATTTTTGCACCAACCTAATACATCTGTAATATATTTATTTTTTATTTTTTTTTATGCAATTATTATTTATTATTTTTTAATTTAAATGTAAATTATTTTTTCATTTAAATGTTCTTGAGAATGCGGCTATTGAAAACTTTAAAAAAGTTAAAAGAAAACAATTAACTGAAGACCTATTATTTTAAATAAATACATATGTTATCAAATGGCTGGCCACTCATATTCAAAGATACCCATCTACTAAAGAAGCTAGCTAATCCCTATTGCAGACACTTGCTCAGGCACATTTTGTGTTTATTCAACACCCACAAAGCCCGCCTGTGGTTTATTCTACAATTATGCTGAACAGACCTTAGTTACAGTTTCTAGGTGAGAAACGTGTTATCTAGCATGATCCACAATCTGACCAAGATTAACATGCTCAAACCCTCAGTTATGATGACTCGTGATTTGTGTTAGCACAGCCATCAATGGGTCGCAAGTGTTCTGTCTACCCAATTTCACTTACAAGGCTTGGGTCAATCCATGTTATGGTTTTCAGGCACTTTCCAAAGGTGCTGTACATTGGGATCGCCTCCTCCGGACTGATAACAAATCTAACATGGTGAGATTTGAACCTGGGTCTCCTGATCAGAAAGTGAGTATTATAAACACTTGACCACATGCCCGAATAAAAAATAATTACATTAAAAAGAAATATATGAATAAATAAGAAAATAAAAATTCAACAACATTAACATTTACTACACTCATTTATTAAGCATTAAATTACATCACATAGCATCTTCCATAGTTTACTTTTATTTACAGCTTTAAGAATATTTTAGAGCATTCTTAAATTTAAAATTTTTTTAAATCTATATCTATAATTCTCAAAGTGTGTGTATGTATGTGTGTGTGATCAGATGTTTATGCATTTCCACTGTTTTCATCCAATTTCGATGAAATTTTTTTTGTTTGATAGATAATTCTTCAGTGCTGGTTTTGAGTCCAAATTGGCTGGAAAAAATTACAACCTTGAAGGTGAAAAAATCAAAAAAACTGATTTTTTTTTTTACATTTGGCACAAAAATCAAAGGCAAAATATAATGTCTGAAAAAAACAATGTACAATCAATTTAGAGAATTGAAATCTAATGCAAAAGATTATTAGAATTATAAAAAACAAATTATGTTATAAATAAAAATGATCGTATATTATTATTATGACAGCCCATGGAAGAAGTTCCTTCCTTGCAAAATTGAGAACACAAAAATGGCACTTTTCACCCCCACCCCCATTCAACCTGTTAACCACCCATTTGGAGATGTGCCTCAGTTGCACCTAAAAATGTTTGTTACTAATATTGATTTTTGAGTGGGCTGACTTTAAACTTAAACTGCTCCAATTGAACGTCAAAACTTCCCAGTAATGAAACACCTGGTCGAAGATGGGTTATACTGCTAATTTAACAATATTTTTTTTTTATTTCTGTTTATAAATACGTGTTTCAAAATGAAATCTTTATATTTACCTTGATAAGGTCCACCAGGGGACAGAACACGTTGGTAAAGAAATATTTTCATCTTGTCTTTATTTATAGTCTTTTTAAAGATATATTTTATTTATATCTGAATTTTTACACATTCACACACACACACACACACATATATTATTTTATTTTATTATTTCTTTTTAGGTATGGCCTTGTTGAAATATTTCTTGGTGATGCAGTGATTGAAGTCCCAAAAGTAAAATATCTATTATGCACTAAAGTTTTGCTACACAGGTTTTTTGAAAAGGTTAGCAGACATTTTGAAATGTTAATTTTTTTCTTTTTTCAATCTATTCTAATAATATACTTATGTTTCTTTTTGGTGAAAGAAAATGAGAAAACTTTAAGAGAAATAATTGGAGACCCAATCCTAAACAGGAAACAAGGGATAAACTTCTAAGACTGTTCAAAAAACAAGGAAAGAGTGTCAACCAGGCAATAAGCAAAAATGTCTAATCCTTATTAATTATTTTGTCTCTGAATTTTAAACAAAACAAAAAAAAAGTGAAAAATACACAATATATGATAGTATGTAGTTTGCATATATTTTTTTTTCTAATTGTCATTCATTCTTAGACACGAACAGGTGTGCAGTCTTAATCTATAAATAGATTAAATATTCCTTACTATCAGACGCCCTCGTCCTTCAGGTATAGGAAAATTCTAAAACAAATCTTGTCTGATCACACAGCAACTTAATATCGCTCTAAGATGGATAAGGTCAGGAGTTATATTCAGATGCCAAATTCCCCTAATCTCTCAACCAATGGCAATCACCTTTTCAAGCATCTTGAGAATTTTTGAAAGCCAAAAGACATTTTGTTGCAAAGAAGATGCAGAATCTGCATTCAAAGATTTCTTGGCACCCAAACCTTTATAGCTTTATTGTAAAGGCATAACCTTGTAATCTGATGTTAGAACTGTATAGATGTTCAGGGTTTCCTATTTTGATTTGTTTAAACACTGTTTAAATATATTAATTCAGGAAAAAAAGGTTGATTCTAAAATTGGACATTATTTTCTGAACAACTTAATAAATATATATATATATATATATATATATATATATATATATATATATATATATATATATATATATATATATCTCCTGGGCATATAAGTGAAAAGTCGGAGGGTGTGTTTTAAATGCTATCAAATGCAATATATACTTCTCATGTAATGTATGTCTCTTTATTTTGTTTAGAACTTATTACTACAGAATATTTTGGGATACCTGGCCTCTTCTCCCAATAGAAGATCCCTTTTTATACAGGTAAGTCTCTTTCAAGATGTTGCAGTTTTTACTCATTATTAGCCAATAAATTATTTTTTCAAAATTATAAATCAAGATTTACTTTAAAATATTGTTCAGATAAATACACCTAGATGCAGTGACATGCAGACATTTCGTGATGTTTGATGATGCCAGCTCCTTGATCGTATGTCCGAAGACTCAAGTAGGTGGGCCTATAGGGCCTTGTATTGAGAAATGCGAGAAAGGAAGACATTTTAAATATGTAAAATCAGATGAAACCTGAAATAAACATAGAGTAAATGAGCTTGTGTCTCTCTAATGTTGCTTGTACAACACCAAATACTTCTTTTTCAATCCGCCGTTCTTGATTTCCCGCATACATCACCAGCTTCAGCCCTCTTTTATCATACCAACATCACAGCCAACTGACCAATTTAGGAATTCTTCACTTTGTCCTCAGTTACTCAGTCAAATGGCATCCTCCAGTACGACCAATCAGCACGTGAATTGCTATTGGTTGGACCACACTAAGCTGTTCAAAAGCCACCGTTACAGAATATACACTTTTGGAATAATCTTAAGTGGGGAGGGGAGATTCATGCCATTTTCAAGGAACAAAATGCCGTTGCTACATATCATGCATTGAGGTAAGGAACTTATTTTCCTTTGCACCAGATCCAAGCCACTCTGACTTACTTGTTTCTATGTAGTTGTTCACCATAAAACTCTTTATTCAAATTAAATACAAACTAAATTTTTATTTCACTCTTTGATTGGATGCCCTCCCAATATGGATGCCTGGGGCCATCACACCCTCTGCACCCCCCACTGACTGGACAGAAAATAACAATGTTAAACTCCTAAGAAAAAATATTAACATTGGATTGAAATGGTTTGAATATCCCTTGTTTCTTTACTGTAGATGCAAATTTTATTGTTTTATTTTAGAATATTAACAAAGCAAAATCTTTCTCCATGACATGATGATTATGTTGGTCAACACAGCTAAGATGGGGCTATTAAATAACAAGAATAGATTTATATAAGACAATCATAGAATAAATGCATCATATACAATGAACAAATATAAATAATGTTTGGAAGTTTCAGCCTACCTTTGTTGTTATCCATTGCATTGCATTGTTTGAAGTTCACCTGTTTTTTGATATAATATAAAAAATGTCTATTCAAAAATGGATCACTTCATCAATTTGAAGTTGGTTGGTGAAAATGAACAAAATGGCTGGCTGGACTATATGACATGCATCGTATGCATTTGAGCTGCACAGGAGATTTTGTGAAAGTCAAGAGAACTTTGAAGATTATAAATGTCAAGGTATATATATATGGATGCCTAGGCATATCAAAGACTGGACACCAGGGTGTGTCGATGACCAGACCCCAGGGCGTGTCAAAGAAACTCCACATCAGAATGGCTGTATATATCATTCTGGCAGAAGTTTTATTAAATTTCATCAAAAATTTCCAATAAATCTATAGCCTAAGTTGTTTGCTGAATTTTGATCTGAATATGTCACTGTATAATGTTCACTGTGGCAGTTAATATTCACCACTAATTAATTATCAAAGAAGATTAAATTAGGAATTTTTTTATTTTTTTTTATCCCCATTAGGCTACAGAATTATTGATAGATGTATCAATATATTATTGACTGTACTGAGGAGCACGGAGGCCATGGCTCTCAACATGCTAAGCATTGCTGCTGTGGTTTCCATAGCAAGCTGGGTTTTTTTATAGGATGAAATTGCAAGCCCATGTGCAACATCATATTTTTGTTAATTCAAAGCTCCCACAAAAATTAAATTTCGGCATTAAATGATGCATAAGGAATTGACATATCAATCAATCAACCAACCAAGGCTAGAAAGCCCAGTTTGCCCTACTATTTAACCCATATCTGGGGGCTGCTCAAGATTTTATCATTCCAAGCTGCTAACGATTACACTGATAACACGTCCACTGACATAAAAAAAAAATGATTACAAATTCCTGCAATTTAATGTCTGAAGAAGGGATCAGTTAAAGATTTTCTGATAATATACAACAAAATAATAGTGGAACTTGTCAAAGTCTGCAAAATATGACTTTCCAATGCACATTGGGGTAGGAGTGTGGTTTCATAAGTGATGCACTATAACATTTTAATGGTGTTTTTATTCTACTACAAATAAATGTAAATGAGAAGAAAGATAAAAAGCAATAAGATTTTGATTTTAGGACGGTTTAAAATTTATTCAGGCTTACAGCCATATCACATTGAAATACCGGTTCCCATATGAACACCAAAGTTAAGCAATGTCAAGCCTGGTCAGTACTTAGATGGGTAACCCCTTGGGAATACCAGGTGCTCTAAGCTTGGATGTATGGGTGGTGTAATAGATAACTTCTCAGAATTGGAGATCAGAGAGCTAAGTTCCAATTCCAGTTGGGTTCATTATATTTACTTACGCATACCCTTGTGAAAAGTATGACTCCACTTTTTCCCTCCAGCTATGGGTTAATTAGTGTGACTTGTTTCAGTAAGTCATTATTATTCAAAAAAAAAATTCTTACGCAATAAAAATATTTTCTGCCTTTAAATAATCTGCATGGGGTTGATAAGCTGTAAAAGTTAAAAAAAATTTCAGGACCATTCTGGGATGATGGTGAAAAAAATTAGCCAGAAGCTAGGGTTAAATACTCCTCAATTCGTTTTTTGGGGGGGACATTCTTTTTCATATGAAAGCCTAAGGATGAAAACATAAGAAAAGAAATGGTTAAAAGAATTAAGAGACTCAGTTTTGAAACACAACAATTATACTTCTTTTCAAAAAAGCATTTTGTGATTCTTAGAAAGTAAGAAAAACTCATCATTTGCTCAATATGTTTCTTGGGGAGGGGAATAGGAGACTTTGTTTTTTGTTTTTACATGTTTCTGCTTGTGATAGAATATTCACATAACAACCCTGTCTAAAATGAGGTAAAGATTTTTCCTGAAAATGTTTCATTAAAACTTTCACATGAGAAGGGATACCCTCCTCCCACACACCCCAAAAATGGGGGTTTTGAGTTGCTGAGAAGTAGGACAAAGACATATCTGTAATAAATTTTACAGCGTTTTATTTTCAAATTGGGACATATTTTATGATATAACTTTTTTGTTTTTTTTGTTTTTTCTTCAAGGTGTTTAAAACTCTTATCAACGTCTGGGGAGATGCGAGTGCTCTCCGACACACATCCTATGAACAGCACCACTACATTTCTCGTGCCATTGTCATCTGTGCTGGTTTTATCACAGAAAAAGACGATGAGAAAGAAAGGAAAGGTAAACGTTATTTCTATTCATATTCTATTTCTATTTAAATGATTACCATGAGAGTTACTTTGACTTGAAGGCACACTGCAATTCAGTGTGATTTCTCATTTTCTGCAACTTTAGAAATAACTCGTATCAGTCCTCCCCAAACCTCTTTGTCTTTTGCTAACTCACAAAAGTGCTGTAGGTCTCCCGAGCTTTTCAAAGTTTTTGCAGGGAAAGTTGGAATTTATTTGATAATTCTTTTAATACCGTTTTTCAATGTGCATACTATGGTTGTCCATCCAATGTCTATGGATATTATTCTTCCACTTGGTATTTGATGGCAAAAACAATTTGTAGCAAGGGTGTCAAATACAAGTGTGAAAGGGACGCAACTCTTTCCGTCGGAAAATGTCTTACATGCTGCAGCGCAAAGCCATGTACACCGAACACTGGTGTAATGCTGTTCTGTTCATTTTTCCAAGCGACCTGCTTTTATGGAGTCCAGAAACACCTCATTACCATGCGTGTAATGTGACTTTGCGTGACTGCACAAGACCGTAAATATTAAAAGTCACGGACGCCATCTTGGACCCTTTCCTTTCTCAACCCACAGGCCAGACAGACGCGAGGGCGTTTGGGAGGTAAGCCATTCCTTTTTTCCCCACACTCCCCCCTGATCTCATGATCACAGAGTTGACAGGGAGGCGGCGATCGCTTTCGCCGGATGCTTCTTCGAAGAGGGACGCTGCGAGCCTCATCGTCGCTTGCGCTCATGTCCGCGGTCTGAGGGTCGAAAAACACAGCGTCCCTTGGAAGGCTACTGATATCTGAGTCACTGCCTGATGGAGCTGGCATGAACCAGAGCGATGCCTCACTGTTCTCAGATTCCGATTCGCTCCCATCATCCAGCGATGGTTGCAACTGCGTTGCCGGCCACAGGCCCTTAACGTGACGGGGCACACCGTCGACTCGCACCGCTTGTGGGCTGATCACCTCAGTGACGCGTCCGGTTCCGTATTTCGTCGTGCACTTGCTGCGCGGGTTTTTAACCCAGACGACATTGCCTTTCTTCAGCCTCTCTCCAGTTACTTTCAATCCCGTCAGCGGGTTGGTCTATATGCCCTTCACTCTGACGTGGTACCTATGCAATGTGTCGGCTGGCGTCGTAGAGGGTGAGACATCATCCTTCGAGGTCACTTTGTACAAGTAGACCGCCTCAGACACCACGCAGCCCGTCCTGGCTGCGATGGTCTTGACGGTCCTGTGGTTCTGCTCGATGATCCCATTTCCACTCGGTACGTGGGCGCACCGGAACCGTAGGTGCACTCCCCAGCCATCCGCAAACCTCCTGAACTGCTCACTGGTGAATGCGGTGCCATTGTCGGTTAATATCTCCGTTGGGGGGCCACGTTCAAGGAAGATACTGTTTAACTGACGGATGATGGTGGCTGAATCTTGCCGCCGCAGCAGCCGCCATATCGCAAACCTGGATGGACCGCAATCAATGAGCGTCAGGAAATCCTCGCCGTTGTGAGTAACGTCTATCGCCAGCTGGCTCCAGTGGTTCCTCACGCTCAGCGAACGGGTGCTAGGTCTATAGACTGGCACGCCATGCAGTTTCTGACCACTCTTCTGACGTCTGTCTTTTGTACTCCTGGGTCAACCAACTTGGCGAAATACAGGGTCCACTTGACTCCAGGGTGCCCGCTTTGTTGGTGGACTTCTTTGATTCGATTAGATCGAACGGGACTCATGGATGCAGCGCAGGCAGGTTGCACGGGCTCAATAGCTTTCTTAGTGGCGTCAAACAATCGTTAAACAATCTGCCTTGTTGAGGCTAGATTTGACCAGGGACACCTCCATTGTCAGTGCGTACTCTTACACCAGCTTCACGATTGTGTCGAGCCATCGTCGGATAAGCATCTTGCTGGCGGCTTTAGTCCGCACCCTGGCCCTCCCGGTAAGGATATCCGAGATCCACTTATAGACGCAAGCAGAATCCGTGAACAGACGCAGGGTAGTCGACTTCCAGAGGATCGCCAAGTTGATCCCCTTGATGGCAGCATCGAGCTCTGCTACGTTTATGTGCTGGGAGTCCTTTTCTGGACGTAACAAGCAAGCATCTTCCACCACGGCTCCATCGTGAACTATCGATACACCGGTTGCAAGAGAGCTTGCGTCAACCCACACACTGAGTTCTTGGCTGTCGATGCACCATTTGCCTCGAGCTGGGTCTTCCTTGCGTACTCTAGCGAGGACCTCCCTCATCATGGTGTTGAGAGGGGCGTCGTGAACTTCGTCATCCCATCCAGTGATGACATCAGATGCTCTCCGCTTGATGAACGCCACCGCAACACGCAGCCAGCCACCTACAGGAAGGTGCCCAACTAAAAATATGCTTCGCCACGGGACAACGGTGGGCATGTCTGGGACCTCGTTTCCCCGTTTCCAATACAGAACGTCATCCTCTCCCCAGACCTGCAAACCAAGCACTTGTGCACCATCCTGCAGCCTCTCCGGTTCCTTGCTGTGGAGGCCAAAGTTGTAGAGATGCTCCTTCACGCGCACCGCAGATATGACTCCCTCGTTCACGTACACGTCATCAATATATGCAGATGTTGCCCGCCGTATACGCTCATCCTTCGTCAGAATGGCGTCAACAATCATCTGTATAATTGATGGCGCCACATTGAGTCCAAACCCCATGCGGGTCAGGCAATACCTTTGCCCCTTGATAAGCACAGTTTGATAGGGCCACAGTGATTGGTGCACACGCACTTGAAGGTATGCCTTGCGAAGATCCAGCACAGATACATTTGATCCTGCCTGTCGCCATTCCCTTAGCTTCTCGGTACACACGTCCGCATGGTCTGGGATAGTCGAGCACCGGCCTCACCTTTTGTTTGTTGTGCTGGAGAACCGCCATTAGCGGGATCAGGCCCTTCGGGGGCCCCAATTCCATCTCTGGATAAGGAACCAACCACCCGTTATTAATCCAGGCTCGCAACTCCTTGTCGTATTCCGCACGAGCTAGCGGGGGGATTTTATACTCTGGCACACTGTTGTACAGCTTCTCTGGCGGTTGATCGTCCGACCATTTCCAGGAAACCGTCCAGGACTTTGTGCGCTGGTCGAATTTCGCACGAAAGTCAGGCCGTTCTAGCTCCATTGCTGCACTTAGAGCAAGACCAGTTTCAGTGAAACGCGCCCGACCCTCTTCGTCAACATGGACGTCACCCACTTTTTTGATGACGTCCATTCCCAGGAGCAGATCATAGCCGAGCAGTTCTCCGTCCACGACCAAGGCTTGTACGGCTACTGCAGGCCCATCGCTGATGCTTGCGTGGATGACGCTCACTCCACAAGAGGCCAGCGAGCCCCCGCCAACAGTCAGAATTGGAATCTTTTTCTCATCCCACATGTCACAACATGCCTTGCGCACAAGGGTCTGGGTGCACCCGGTGTCTACAAGCGCGAAGCGCTCACGCCCGTTAATCCGCACGCTCACTGCGGGTAGCGCCTTGTTCAGTGGCGATCTGGGGAGAAGACTGGCGCTGTAGCTTTCTCCCCTTGCCCGTTTCCCGGACAGCTTCTTGCTACGTGGCCCAGCTTGTTGCACTTGTAGCAACGCATACGTCTCCGTGTTCCTCGGTTATGCGTATCCTTCGCACTGCTTCGGCTTCGGCAGACTTTGGAGAAGTGGTTCAGTTCGCCACATTTATAGCACCTTGTGTCCTCAGTTGGCAGTGCGGGTGCTTCCACAGCTGCTGAGACAGGCTCCGCGTCGTCCTTCAGAATATTCTGGGCTCTGGCCAGTAACTCGTCTAACCCCAGCTCATTGAGCCTTGACGATGCTCGTAGCAGTCGACTGGCGTTGTCTGGGAGTCCGGCCAGAAAGGCGCATCCTAGGATTTGGTCGCTTGCTCCACCGAACGGTGCGGCCAGCTTTCTCAAATCGGCCAGATAGACATCTACTGTTTCATCTGGCCCAAACCGCTGTTCGGTGAACTGCCTCCAGGAGACAAAGGGGTCCGCACCGAATGCCACGTATAGAGCCTGCTTAATTTCCTCCAAGTCTGCGTCATCCCTGAGCTGCTGATACACGGCGTAAGCTCCTTTGGTGAGCCTCAGAGGGATGACCAGTGTGGGATCTTTAACTTTACACAGCCAGCAGACACGCTCGGCCTTTTCCCACCACTCGACCACAGACGGGCCAGCAGGGGAACCGTCGAACTCTGGTATCAACTTCAAGTCAAATCTGTCCATGTTGTAGTAATGGCCGAAATAGCTTGTAGCAAGGGTGGCAAATTCAAGGGTGAAAGGGACGCAACTCTTTCCGTCGGAAAATGTCTTACACTCTGCAACGCAAAGCCATGTACACCGAACACTGGTGTAATGCTGTTCTGTTCATTTTTCCAAGCGACCTGCTTTTATGGAGTCCAGAAACACCTCATTACCATGCGTGTAATGCGACTTTGCGTGACTGCACGAGACTGTAAATATTAAAAGTCACGGACGCCATCTTGGACCCTTTCCTTTCTCAACCCACAGGCCAGACAGACGCGAGGGTGTTTGGGAGGTAAGCCATTCCTTTTTTCCCCACACAATTCCATAAGATTTACTGTCTGAATCCAAAGCTATTAATAACTCTGATATTAATATCAGTTCCTTCCAAGATTTTTGGTTTCTTAGAGATAAAATATTGGGTTGGAAACAAAAGTTCCTGCAAATCTTTTATTAACAATACAATGCTGAGTATTGTATTTCAATGAAACTTCAATTATAATCACCATTATTTTTAGTCACCTGATTCCAATAACAGGGTAGGTCATGGATACCCTTGTATAATTCAGCTGACTTGCTATCATACATATCACCAACTTCAATTTCCAGTTCATCATCAGTTGTAAATGTTTTGTCATTCAAAAAGTTCTGTAGTACCCAGAATAGATGGTAGTCTGTTGGCATCAGGTGAGTGAGGGTGAACATCCCAATCCATTTGTGGTCAGGTGTTATCATGAAGGAACATCAGTTAATTTTGGGCATGTTTGTGCAATTGCATCAGCCACACATTGCAGTTGTTGACAGTATAGTTGAGTATTGATGGACTGACTGTGTTCCAGCATTTCCCAGTGAATCATGCCCTTTACATCCCACCAGTCACAAACAATGAGCTTCTTTCTGCATTGATACTGAGGAAGGTGCTGAAAATCCAAAAAGACTTTTTATCATTCAGTCTCCAGTGATAGCCACCAAATATCTGGTGTGAACATGAAAGTGTATAAATCATCATCATTATTATTATTATTATTATTATTATCAACAACATCAACCACCACCACTGACACCAGAAGGCACTTGGAGGAGTGTATATGCCTCCATCAATGTCATTACAATTAAAAACTAAATAATCAGATCACAGATCTTAGACTCTGCCATGACAAAAGTTTCCAATAATTATTGTAACTAGCTGGACCATGAAAAATTTCATATTTGGATAGATTTACATAGATTTCATATTTAATAATATAAACCTATTTTAAGTTATTGAGTGAAAGTGTATATGAAATACATCCATTACAACACTTCCATAAACAATATGGAATCATAAAGACTGATCTTTATTTATGGCATTTCTTTGCTGTTGAACTCTCTTTCTCATATTCTGTAGATAAGTTTCTCTCTCCTTCAGATTCATGTCATTTCTTCTATCTTGATCTCTCTTTAAATTTTTTGGTGTCTAACACATTTAGGCGCACAGGTCAGCCAATCTCAATCTGTTTCCTAATACTTTTGTTTTTATTGCTGTTGTTTTTAGATATCCATTATTGCAACAATGGAAGATTTAAGAAAAGTGAGGAACTCTTAAGAAAATGGACAGAAATTTATCAAAGATCATTCAGAAATGAGGCACTTTCTATGCATTTCCACTTTAATAAATTACTTTATCCTTTACTTATATCAACATTTTTTAAATTGAAATTATAATCGGGTTCAAATTGGTGAAATTAAATTTTATATCCTTTTCAGACGTTATTTTGTTATATCATTTAAGAAACAAGTTGATCTTTATATTTTGATTTGAAGTTTATATGCTGAAGAAAATGGCGACATACTTCAAAGGTCAAAGTGATTTTATGTCATGTTTATGTGGAGAAAAAAGTAAATGCTTCTCTGTTGAATGGACGGTCAATGAAGATGTAAATCAGTTTCACTCTTAGCCAATCAAGTGTTGCTGAGTGAATGGATTGTTGTGGAGACCATGCTAATCAATTTGATTACTCTGCAAGAATGGAAAAATTTAGCAAACCCAGTGGACTGCTTTAGAAATTGCTGAATTTTCTGTGATTCATTGGTAGTAAACAGACCTGACCTGAAGTGTCTGCGAGTGAGTGACTTTTTGAGAAATTCATTTAGTCCTTTTACAGTTTATCAAACTGTCAGATCAGTCCAGTAAATTTCTCTGATCCCCAAATGTTAAGTTGATCAGTACTTTCCTGATTGACTAACTAGTAAACCTAAATTCTCGCATAGTCTATGATGGTGACTAATACAATATCTTGTAAAATCTGAAAACTTTACCTTCCTACTTGCTACCAACACCTATTTTATAGTCATCTCACTTGACAAATTGTTGCCATTTTTATAATTAATTGTTTGCATACATGATAACTCACATGCATCTTTGGTCGCAAAATACCGTTCTTCTCAGTAAGGATTATTTACATATTAAGGATATCAAGGATTATTTGCATATTAAGGGTAGAAAGTATTATTTACATATTAAGGATATCACAGATTATTTACATATTAAGGATATCACAGATTATTTACATATTAAGGATATCAAGGATCATTTACATATTAAGGGTAGTTAGGATTATTTCTTTGCATACAAATAATCTCTATGAATATGGCACCCAGCTTCTACAAGTATGTTTGCCTTTTTCCCCCCAGTGGCAATGTAAAACTCTGTTAGTTTTATTCTAATCAAATTGAATGCAACCAATTCAATGTTTCTTTTGTTGTAATCCATGCCTTCCATTTCTACAACAAAGATCAATTGTATTTGTTTGAACAGCAAACCTTTTGTAATGAATACAAATGCCTTATGTGTAAATTTAAAAACTGTCATATTTACTACAGCAAATTGTCTTACAGGTAAAATGTTGATTTGTGAATTTGGTGACATAGTGGTTTGTCAGTCAGGCAGTGGAAATGGGTGACCAATAACTGAACAGTACTAAATAAAAAATAAAAATGAGACAATATCCTTAGACATGAGCAGTGGAACAAGAACACTCTACCCTCGTAGATTAAATAAAGTGTTCAGTTCAGAATTCCCTGTAGGTTACCCAAATTGATATACACCTGATGAAAGCCAGTGGACACAATGACCTAAGCATTATGATAACAACAACAACAAAGATGAAGACAATAATACAAATACAAATAGTATGAATGTTGAAATATTGCATTTTATTCTATTGGGAACATAGCTTTTTTTTTTTTTATTCTATTTGCTTTATTATGTCAATTTGTCATTAAATGTTTTTGCTACTTTTTTATCTACACCATGAAGTTTTTTTCCTTGCACTTTTTTTGTCTATTTTTTCACTCACTGAATTCAACATTTAAATTCATCTGACATCAAAACAAGTTTTTCTTTTTAGTTGATAATTAATAACATTTAAAAATAATAGTAACACAATAAGCTTTTTGTGACAACATTTACCATGACAAGTAGATAAACTTGAGTATCTTAATTTCAGCACAATTGGTAACCAAAATGATGATGAACACCACACTTAAGATTACCAAAACTATTGTCTATTAGTAACGTCTTTTGTATTTTCAAAAATATATTTAATAAATTGTCTACAATATAATTGTAAGCATAACCCTAAACAGGTAAAAACTGTTTAGGCCCAAATATATTTTCATTTTGTATCTGATTATGTTTACAGCTTCTGTGTCATCTCTGATGTATGGCATGCAGAACCATTTACAGAATATTGATTCCAATATTCACATTTTGGGTATGGCAGTCACAGAATTGTTAGTTGCCAAATTGGATCCAAATGGCCCAGAACTTAACTTTACTGTAAGTCAGACTTTTTTTCTTTTCTTTTTTTAAATTTTCCTCCTCTTTAGATTTTAATATAAAGAAATAAAACAAAAATAAAGATTTCTTAAGTGAATCTATAAGGCTTACAGCCATAGCAGATTGAAGCACCAGTTTCCATATGATTACCAAAGTGATGTTAAGCCTGGTCAGTACCTAGATGGGTGACAACTTGGGAATACCAGGTGGGTGCTGTAAGCTTGGATGTGTAGGTGGTGTGATGGATAACAGCTCAGAATTATTAATCAAAGAGACTAGTTCCACTTCCAGTTGGTTTGTTATATTCACTTACATGCAAAATACCCTTGGGAAAGGTATGAATCCACTTCTCCCCCAACTATGGGTTAATTAGTAAGACTTGTATCCCTAAAACCATTATCTTAAAAAAAAATATTACCATCTAAAAATATTTTCTGGCATTAAATAATCTGCGCAGGATTGATAAGCTATAGAAAACAAATCACTGAATTTATAGAGAAGATGATAAAAATAGCAATTATGTTGGATTTTTCTGAAATGAAATAAATGCCATTATTTGATGAATTAATAGATTCTCACAAAAGTTGATGTACATCATGTTATAATCATTTATGGTTGTAAAGTATAAAAAAACTGTTTTGTATCTACAAGTAATGTTTATTATTTAAAAATGAGTAGAAAAAAAGAATCCCAAATCAATAACTGTGAACTTTAGTTCAAATAATTCATTGAATTATAGCCACAATATTTCTTCTTTGAATTCTATAGAATTTTGTTTTACTTCTTTGTCAATGGTCAGTTATTTTCTAAAATATGCAGCTGTTTTAGTTCAAGGAATCAGCAAATGTCATCTCACCCACGTCCAAAAGATGGGTTGGATGTGCAGGTGGTGTAATGAGCAGGTATGGTAGGATAGTAGCTTGGAATTAGAAAGCAGATTTCTGATTCCAGTCAAATTTGTTACATTTACTTACACACAAATACTCTTGGGAAAGGCATGAATCCATCTCTTCCCACCAGCTATAGGTTAAATATTAGAACTCGTATTTGGAAAAATCATTGTTATTTGCAAAAAAAAATTGTTGATGTAATATTCAATCAGAAAAAGAAAGAAAGAATTATTTTTAGAATCCAAATGTTTTAGCTTTAAAAGAAAAACCCACAAAGGATTTTGATCAGTTGTCAAAGTCAGTCATTCTTCAGAAACTGGTAACTTTTAATGTTAAAAAGAAATGTTCCCACTATATGTTCAAGGCCATGTTTAATAGTTTTGTTCAAATAGCAATTAAAAAAATAATAATTCCTGATTTATTATAATAAATAAAGACACTGGAACTATATTTTACATTTTATTCTTTCAGTATGAAAAAACACAACAAATTAAAGACCTTCTGAAATTGATTGACCCTCCCCTGGAAACAAGGTATGTTGTTCTTTTACAGAACATAAAATCAGATTTGGGAAACCACTTGAACAACATCCTCCTCTGTAAGGCAGTCTAAAAGAAAGGATGTTCAATTGGAAGCCATTGTAATTTATGGAAACCAGGAAAAACATCAGAATTAATTCATTTTATTAATAAAAAAAAAAAAGATAATGTTCTATAATATAAATACATAATTTATTTTTTATGCTCACCCAATACAAGGCCTAAGAGCCACTCAAGGTAGAGGGTTACTGAATGAGGTTGCTCTCTGAACATAGGAGGAGGTAAGAAATGCAGATTATGAGGATATGCAGGATAGATAATGATTGACCCTAAAGTTGAAGGGAATAAGATTGTAGCACTTATGGAAGTATTTACACAGGAGTCTATTCTACAAAGCATTGTTTTTTAGTAAGAAGCCTCCTGAGTGGAACATCCTTCTTACCAATAGCTTGGGGGTGAGTGAGGGGGATTCAACCCTGTGGACATAACAAGGCAGGTCTGAGCTGGTGGCACTAAAAAGTGGAGCTCGTCTGAACATTTACCGTGGAAGTAGTGGAGTAGTAGTAGGCTTGAGACATTGTAGGAAGGGGTCTGTATGCTGGAAAATATTTCCTCCCCCACAAGGCTGCATAAATGATTTTGAACTCTGTCAAGGCTGGAAAGTGAGGATTGGGCAATCATACTCTATATTTGGTTCAATTTAATTCTTGTAAAGAGAAAGCATAGTAGAAGGTGTCAGATATTTCCTGGAGCTATAGAATGAATCAACCATTTTCCAGAATCATTAGCAGTAGATTGTATAGATGACTTTCAGGTCTGGGATGAACTTTAGTCCTCATAGGCACTCAAGGCAAGTAACCCCAATGTGAGTGTAACTGTTCATTATGACTGGAGAAACTTCAGTTTGCTTAGTGATGACCAAACATTATTAGTTTGGTTTTTGAGGTATTGAAAGTAACAAGCCAATTTTCCCCCCAGCGACCTGTTAGAGCTTGGTCAGTGGAGAGATCAGCTCTGGGCATTTAGATTTTTGGAGGTGCACCCATAAACTGTGATATCATTTGCATAGATATTTACTAATGATGTGAGAATGTTCCTAGGTGGATCATTAATATAAAGCAGAAAAAGGATAGGACCAAGGAGAGACGTCTGCATTTGAAATGAATTATCACCAAATCTGTCCACCACGAATTCTTGTGAATAATTGTCAACAGGTTCCTTCACAAACAGATCACTTTCATTTAGAGTAGAAAGGAAAAATTTTAAAAGTGATTCAGAATGGAGAAAAAAAAAAAGAAGGAATCCTTATGATGTCTTTAAGTCTTTGTATCATCAACAATGGTAATATTAGCCATTTCCTTATAAGGAAACATTCGGCATTTATTGACCAAACAGCCAGTACTGCTTTCAGTTGAAATTTAAAAAATCATTCCATTAAAACAGTTTTTCATGAAAATAGGTTTCTCAATTCCAGTAGCTGTTATTTCTCTTTCCAGTATTGATAGGAGTTTCCTTCCTAACTTTTTGTTTAAAGTAGTGTGGAACGTCAACATCTTGATTATGTCATTATTTTCTCTTCATGTTACATGTGCTGTCCATTTTAGTTGTTGCTGCTCTTCTTGATAGTGCTCAAGTGCAATGGTTTCTGTTATTTGGTAGTCTTTTGTGATTTTGTAGCACGTCCACAAATTTTGTCCTTGCGAAGACCTACCTCAAAGCCATTTTTAACCAAGACAGTTTAGATATTTCTGAACAAGTCTGGCACTATGCATGACATCCATATGAAAGTCTTCGTCTAATGAGGCTGTTTAAGAACATGATACGAGTTAATAGCATAAAGCAAATCCCTTACAAGTATCAAGGTAAAATAAATCTCATCAGTGCAACAGCAGAAGTTACAATGGGCAATTTATATACTTAAGAGGAATCTTAATATTTTTTTAAGCTTTGTAAGGTACAAGGCCATTAAAAGAGGAAGATTGTGTTGGATCAGTCTTTTGCCTGTTTTGAAATTCTGATTTTTTCCTGAATTTGAATCCTAACCTCTGGAACCGGTGATTAATATGTAACTATTTAAACCAGAAGCCAGTCTAAACATATTCTTCATTTTTTACGAGTTTTGTCATTAATGCTATTCTCTTGTTTTTTATGGTAACTCTTATGTTGGTATGACTGTTAATTAGAGCCATATAGATAAAAAGAAAAATAAAGAATTACCTTTTGACTGGATTTGAACTCTTATCCTTCAGTGCCTGTCTTACTGTGAAAGTGCTTTACCAACAAGGCTAGAAAAACTCAACCAGTAGGCATTGTTCAAATGAACCATATAGGTACTAAACATGAAAATCTGAAGTTGTCCAAATTTCTTAGATGAAGCATTGTTATTATTCCTAATTTTAGACTAATATTTATTTCATCTTGAGCACTTTGACATGGTGTAATGGTTAACAATCTTGTCTCGCTAGATCAATTACGACTGACTTGTGAGTTTGATTCTTGTTGGGTGCTCCATACTTGTGCCACATCTAAACCACAATCAGTCAATCACTAATATTTATTTCATTTTATTCTGTAACTTTTTTATTGCAACTCCAAAGCTGTTTGACATTTATTCTTTGACTGTTAAGTGGCACCATTCAAAATAAAAATACATAATTATGATAATGTTTCATGTAAGAAATTTAGATGAATCCAACATTACGTTCTTATCTTAAATTTGTGTTTGAAAATTCAGGTTTCATTTAAGGGATCGTGCTATTGACATTGTCAAATGTCATTCACGTTAAATTGGGTTTAATCTTGAGTCAGACACAATTGTCTATTGGGGTAAAAACTGAAATTAATACATTGTAAAGCACATCCTCTCCTTTTATTAGAATATTTTATAACAAATATGTGTAGACATGGATAATTGTTAAAATGTGTTTAGTAATTTTGAGAAGAGTCATTATCCCCCCCCCATTACCAAATTTCAGCCAAACCATTCTAGGGCCTTCCTCAGATTCACATTCCTTATAAGAAAGAAGTGGTCTCTCCTTCACTTATGTCAAACCATTGAGCAACAGCTGATTCAAAATTCAACATTCTTGGCTTCTCTACAAACTTTTTTTTGTTAAGCAAAGAAATCCATTTCTGCTGATCATCATCATCTGGTTTTTGCTTAAAAAAAAAAACGATCCCTCTCCACCTTTTCCCATATTGATTGTAAGCTCTGAAGAAGGCCATAGAAAGGGTTGGCTGAAATATTGTGGCAATCATAAAAAGAACAAAGATAACATGTTCAATCTTTAAGAATGATAAGGAATCATCTGAAAATTCTAGCATCTATCTTGAACAGAAACGATCTTAACAGTTTGAACAACTCTTGGAACAATCAGTAATGGTTTTATCCTTTGTTTTATGAAAACAGTGAATCTGATGTTCCTGTTCAGCCATTGATCAGCCAAGAAGATGTTAAAGAAGAAATCAATCAGAAACCAGAAGAGAATAAATCAATGGAATGTGAACTTGATAGGTTTGTATATTGACCAAATTTCATGATAATCTCTCTGCATCTTGATCACCTCACCTATCTCTCACATAACTAATTGTTTTTAGCTTACCTGTACATTTCACATGATTCATACCAGTGTTGTGTTTATTGTTATAGTGAGCGTAATTATTTCAGGTGTGGCACAGTTTATTTTCAAATGAGTGTGAAACTTAAGGAGAATCTTTTATAAAAATTCATCCATATTTTTTCTTAATTGTTGCTTGTTTTACTTAGAAATAGCATGCTTTCAGGATAATTGATATCAAAAGAAAGTCTGATTAGGCCTCCTGTTCCTTCTAAAGTCTACTTCAACTCTATACTTCTAATGTCCCCACCTAAACTCTGAAATATTATTTACTATTTTTTTTTCTTAATAGGAATAGATAGGTTCACCTATTGTCCAGTTCACACTCCTCCCCAGTCTTTTGAACAGGAGTAAAGGTTTATCCCATCTTTCCTGTTTAGATTTGGGTTTCCAGTTCCTTCTAAAATCTTTGGCATTCTCTTTCACTTCCAGTAGCCCCTTAGATCTTAATGGCTTTATCACCTGGCTTGGGGTGAATTGATTAATATATATATATATATATATATATATATATATATATATATATATATATATATTATTTTATATGTGCAGTACTTAGTAGAAAGTACTCAATATCAGTGATAGTTTAACATATTCAGTTGTATGGATATGAGTTTTCTGGGTTTCACACTTTTGCAATCATCAAACTGGTTTATTTTTTAAAATTGGATCTATTTATTCTTGTTTGATTATGTTTGGTGGTGGGAGGTAGAATTTTCTTCTGTGTTTGTTTGGGATGACACTCTCATATGCATAGACACACATACATACGGTTTACGCATTTACAAACACATCCATATAAACAATCTGAGACTAGGTGCAGATACACATCCAGGCATTCGGGCATACATACATACGCAGTTGTAATCCTATTTCAGAATAAGAAACAAGCCTAAATAGATCCAATTTTAAAAGAATAAACCAGTTTGTCTTATAAGCACAAAAGCGTGAAATCCAGGGTCACAAAGTCATATACAAGGTAACCAAAAAAGTTCTGTCCATTTTTAAAGAAAAAAAAGAAAACGCTTCACAGGATGTGTAACTTGTATTTAGTCTTCGAAGTAATCGGCATCGGCATCCAGCACCTTCTGCCAACGTGTCTCCAGCTGTTCTACGACCTTGCGGTAAGACACGGGGTGGAGGGTTTTGCGCAAGTCTGCTTCATTGGTGAAGGATTTCCCACAAAGATGATTATCCAGGGAGTGGAACAGGTGGTAATCGGATGGCACAAGGTCAGGTGAATAAGGTGGATGGCACAAAGTCTCCCACCCAAGTTGCTGTATGGTATCCCTGCTCACTCGTGCAACATGTAGCCTGGCATTGTCATGGAGGAAAAGCACACCTTTGCGATTCACCAGTGCTGGCTCCTTCTGGTGCAATGCCTGTTGCACACGTTTCAATTTCAGTGAGTATAGGTCTCCAGTGACTGTTTGGCCCATTGGTAGCAGTTCATAATGAACCACTTGACGACCTGTCGACCAGACACAAAGCATAATCTTGCGTGGGTGCATAGGCAGTCTTGCGGTGTGAGGAACAGCATCCTGAGGAGACAACCAATGTCTGGAATGCTTGGGAGTTTCACACAGAACCCACTTTTCATCACTGGTAAGCACTCTATTGAATAAGGATGTGGTACAGTGGCAAGAAAGCAGCGATACGCAGGCTGCCACTCGTTGTCCCTTGTGGACCTCCAACAGCATTTGCAGAACCGACTTGCTCAGTTTGTATGTCTTAACTAGGCGGTGCAGGTGAAGTTTACCTGTTTCATCAGAAACGTTGAACTGTCTTGCAAGTTCACCACACGTTAGACTACTGTCCTCTTCAATGGCCGCCTTCAGGACTCCATCATTCAAAATCTGTGGTCGTCCACTGCGGGGCTCATCATGGAGAGACAAATCTCCCGACATGAATTTTCGAAACCAACGCCTTGCAGTACGTTCATCCACAGCACTATCCCCAAACGCTTGACATATGTGGCGACTTGATGCAGCTGCTGATAAGCCCACTTAAAGCAAACAGCCCTGATCGAGATCTCTAGACACTTCCATCCTTCTCACAGTTGTCCGGCTTATAACTGATGGCCAGGCACAGTGTGCGTGTTTTTTATAATGTCTGATGTTCCTACTTCCGGCTGTCCGAATTTGAAAACAATTGCTACATGCATTTCGTATATATTTCAACTTCATTCAATGAATAATCAAAAAACAGACATAACTTTTTTGGTTACATTGTACATACAACTATATATATATATATATATATATATATATATATATATAAACATTTGTATGCCTAAAATACCTTCTGAGGACCCAAATGAATTACTCAGGTGTTGTCGGGTAAAAAAAATGTTTATGACATCTTTTTACTCATATTGAATATAATCTAGAATTTTTACTCTCCTCCAAAAAGAACTATAGTATATTGATGGTATATAAGCCTCTCCTCTATTTCTTCTTCTTCTATGTGCTATGTCCCTATAGGACGTTGGTGATCATAGCTCTCCATAACTTCTATTCCTTTGTAGGTCTTAGTAAGTTTTGTCTTTTTGCTACCTCTCCTAACTCCGATTCTGCCAACTGTTTACACAAGTTTGTTATGTGAGGTTATTCACAGCTTTCTTCTGTCCCTCTTGCCTTCACGATGTCCTGTGAGTATCAAATTTTCCAAGCCCTCTTTCCTCATTATGTGCCCTAGAAATTTCAACTGTCTCTTTCTGTTTCTCTGTGTAAATGTCCTTTTTATTTCCCCTTTTCCCTAAAACCTAGTCGTTGCTCACATGTTTAGTCTATGATATTCTCAGCATCTTTCTGTAGAACAACATTTCTGTTGCTTCCTCTTCATCTGTAAGGAGCTTGTCCAGCATTCACTGCCATACTGATATTGTGTAACAGTTCAGTACTTTTTTCTTTGTTCCCTGTTTCTTAATAATTTGCTTAACATTTGCAAGCTTTCTTTCACTATTTTATTGCACCTTTGAATTTCCCTGTTACACTTTCTGTCCTCTGTTAAAACACTTTCTAGATATTTAAATTTTTGTACTTGCCTCGTTTTGGTGCCTCCAATTTGTTATTTGCATCTTGAGCTGTCCCTTTTGCTGACAACCATATATTCTTTTTTATTATTCTTTTTTTTTTTTTATAAGTGTTTCACCCCAAGCAAGGCAAGGAACCACTAGCATGCAAGGGGTTACAGAGAGTTGGAGCTAGAGCAAATAGGAGTGATAAAGGAAAGGATGAAGAGAAGGATAGGGGAAAAATCAAGGCATCTAGAGACATCGATTGACATTATATTGGAAATTATAGCTATCAGGGAAACAAGAAGAGGGGAGGGAGTTCCACAGGCGAGAGGTTCAAGACATGAAGCTATTGGAGTAGAAGAGATGGCTACATTTAACAGTTTCAACAGCGAAAAGGTGTGAGCGAGATGCCAGCCTAGTAGAACGCTTAAATTTGTGAAGTTTAGGAAACCAGCAAAAGCAGCTCCTCGGAGCAGTTGCCATGAAAGTACTTGTAAAAAAGACAGAGGGTGGTGTCTGTGATGTTTTAAAAGTGACAGCATATATAAAATTTATATTTTGTTAAGTTCTTTCTATTGTTGGGTTTTCACATGTGAATCTTTAAATATATTTTTTATTAATATGTGATAATTCTGGAGTGGATCCAGTAAATTGTGAACCCCACCAATAAAAATCAACAGTAGATTTTTATAATAAAATGAGCAACAGTACATTTTTATAGCAAAATAACAATCAATGCAACACTAAAAAAAATATTAAAAAATATCAAAATAATATATAATACATATGTAAGATAATATATGATACATATACAAAATATATAAAAAAAATCTCAAAATACATTTTTATAGTAAAACTACTAACATTTTATGATCTACAAAATATCTAAAAAAACATACCTTTACTTTGAAAGTATAAAATTGTTTTCAAAATAGTGAGATTTCAGCATTAAACAAACACATAGAGGTTGATATGCTGCTAAACAAAATCAACCAACCAACAATACCTGTTTATAGTAAAATTACCAACAATACCTATTTATAGTAAAATTATCAACAATATCTATTTAAAGTAATATTACCAACAATACATTTTATCTGCAGTTGAAGGTATACAATTGTGTTCAAAATAAATTTAGTCGAAGTCATAAGATTGTGTTCAAAATATGTAGATTTTGACATTAAATAACCCACAGAGGTGTTGATATGCTGCTAAACAAAGTCAACCAACTTAAGACTGACATTTTTTAAGCAAAATAGCATTCTCCCAGTTTTGTTGTCCATGTGATATGTTCATGGATTCATTTTCTCTTGTTTCTTATTTACACATTGATTATAGATTTTGCTTAACTGAAGTTTTGAATTTATACAAGTTTTGTTTTTATTATTACTGGGCACCTGCTGTAGAGGTGATAATAAAACAAGTTGCTGGTTTCTCATTTATCTACTGGGAACCAACATTTTAATTTTCAAATAATTGTTTATTTCATCTTATTTTGTAAAACTATTTTCAGAACTTTCACCAGATTAAATTAAGAAAGAAATGGTAAAAAGAAAAAACCTGTTCGAGTAAGAAATTTGATCTATTGTCAAATATCAAATACAATATGATTCTATAATCAGTCATACAGCCTGATCTCCATTATTTGTTAATGCAATGTTATGATAACAAGATACTACTTGCCACCAATAAGCAAACATGCCTTGTGTTACCATAACAACAGAATATTTTATTAGAAGGTAGCAAAAACAGCTTGCTTATACATTACTTTTATTTTTTTTTTTATTACATGTTACTTTTTAAAAAATATTTTTGCTTTTAATCATTTAACACTTCCACTGCTGTGGACATACTTATACATCTTTACAAAATTCATATTGCCAGCTGTCGAGGTATAAATATTTTTTAAGATACCATGAAATATTGTCCACTGATCCCAGATAAATATATTTTAAGATACTGTGAAATGTTGTCTGCTGATCCCAGGTTAAAATCTGATGAATTAAAATCTTTTAGAGATATTACAGCATTTTTCTTTTTTAAAAGTCACTGATAATTCTTTTCTTCCTTAAATGCAGAAACTCTTTTAAATGTTTCTATTTCAATTATGTTACTTGAATTTTTGTTTCAAAGAATTAATTGCTTGATGAAGTGAGTGCATATGTAGAAATTACTTATGTACATTTGTTTTACAAATGTTTTAATCTTGTAAAATCCTTGAGATTTTATAATTTGAAAAATGTTAAATTTTGTATCAGTGATGATGATGAATTCGAGCCATACGACATGTCAAATGATAAAGAAATTTCCACAGTAAAAGCTCCAAAATATATCCGAGATTGCATGGAAGGTAAGAACTTTTTTTTTTCCATTTACCATCTTCCTTCTGTAAATTCTCACTGAGAAAGTCTTAGCAATTGCCTAAAAAATCTCGGTAAATATAGCACAATTGGTTAAAAACATAAGCTTCTACTCATAAAAGAATCAAGAAAGGAAATTATCTCCCTTGTTAAATTGACTCCATTATTTGCTCTTGGGCCTGTAAATTTGTCTTGTTGTCTTGGTACAAGAAAAAATTGTTTGAAAAATTCAATATTTGAATAGATTCAGAATTTATTGTTTTTGTTGCTGTTTACTTAATTTATCTTTATAATTTTGCTAGTGATACCACAGTTTTATGTTTGCCTATTACTATTACAAGTATACACAAGTTATAACCATTGTAAATTATTACCACTCTAAATGTTAACTATTTCATGTTTGTCTATTACAATTAAAATTATAAGACTTATCAGCACTATATAATAATTACTGCTGTGTATTTATAATACACAGCAGTAATTTTGTGTTTGTATTTTTGAAGTTAGAGATAGAAGGATAAAATTGTTAACTTTGTTAGTATTTTTTAGTTATGCTAAACACCATTATAATGAAAATTTTGTTATACATTTTTGTTCTAGGGTTAATCAACACTGAAGACACTGACCGAGTTGAGGTTTGTCTGACTGTTGCTGAAGATCTTATTCGGTCAAGCCCTCATGGATTACAAGAGGTAAAACTCTAACTACTACTATTATCATCATCATTTTTCCTTTGTCACTTTTGACTGTCTGCTTTTTAGTACCTGTTTATACATGTCCAGTCACTCTCAGTGCAGCAGGTACCATGTAATCAGCACAATCTGCCATATAGTTGAGTCATCAGTAACTAAACTGGTTCCCCTACCAGGCTCTTCTAGTAAATCTATATGGATTTATTTATATGTATACATAATTATTTTCATTTAATCAAGACCAGTAATTTCTAGAACACCTGGTTTCACCTCAGGCAGAAAAGTTGTATTAATTCCAATAAAAGTACTGCATATTTATCATGGAAAGCATGAAATTCTTTCTTGTTTGTCATTTTCTTTCAATGAAATCAGATTGAGATGTAAAAACTTCTTCTAAGAAGTTGTGATCAATCACCTAAAAAATAGATCTTAATTAATGTAAATAAATTAAAAATGTTAGCTTCTCTTAGTCTGGTACCAGGCTATATTTCAGAGAGTTTGAAGGACTGTCTTATGTCAGTCTTCCAAGTAGGCTACAACTACTTAAGACAATCGTTATCTTCATTTTCTAATACAAGTTTATTATCTACCAAATTTTCTGAGGAATGTTAATATTTATTTTTCTTCATTACCAAAAATTAATTTACAATAAATTAATCTATTTGACTTTAGTATCCTCGTCTTGGTCATTTTAGTGACAATGCTTCTCACATACCTTTCAACTTTTTCCAAATATCTTTTCACAACCAGATCCCAAAGTTGAATTCCTAATCACTATGTAACTAAATGCAATAAACCAATACTTATTCACTAGGTCACAGGATAATCAGGTAGTAGAATTTTGTAGCATTAAATGTCTGTTCTTTCCTAATCAAAAACATTTATATAGGACTCATTTCTATGCTTGACCTGCTGAAGGTGTTATTAAGAGGAGTGTCATATTTGCAATGATTCTGTCAATCATTTATTCTAAAGTTTGCATTTTATTATTTCATCCCACTGCGATTGGTGACTACTTTTCCCTCTACACATATGCCTGATTGCATTATCTCTTCATGGATGGCAGTTTTTTGATGTTCTTCAAACTTTGGCTTGTGGCAGTTTTTAAACATAAATGTCATTAGTGGTTGATATTGTTAATACATTTTAAGATATGATTCTTGTTTTTGTAGATTGCTGTCGAGTTTTGTCGAATTCTCCTGCATTTAACAAATATTTCCTCCTGCACTGATTTTTTAGAAAGTCGATTTCGAGCTCTGGTTGCCATTACTGCTTTGTGTCCCATTCAGGTGAATCAAGATTCTTTTCTTTTTTTTTAAATAAACATCTCAAAAGTGTTAATATCTAACTGTAAGGAAGAGATGTCAACAGAATCAGCACAGAAACATTAGCTTTCCCAGAATCTTTTTCACTATCAAGTGTGTAGTGAGTCCCCCAAAAAATAATAATAAAATATATAAACAAAAATTTAAAGAATTAAAATTAAAATATTCGCTTTCTATTAAAACCCATATCTTTTTCTCTCTCCTTCTCTCTCAACTAATGAGAAGGCAATCCACAAATAAAAAAGAGGAAGAAGAAAAAACTGAACCCAGCTGCAAAATAGAAGAAGTTTGCTGGACCAGAGTCTAGCCATTTGTGACTAAAAACTGCCAAAATTCAGAGAGGATCTATGCATAACTTCCGCTATGTTAAAAAAAAAAATGAAAAAGAAGGGAACACTGTAAAATAAAATAATTTTGGCCAATCAAAAAAAGGAACACAAAACACAAAGAGACTTTAGCTGAAACCAAAGTTTGTACCAGTAGTCTGAGAGTTTGGTCAAAAGGATATAATCTGACAGGGACAGGGACTGCAAGAGAAACCAGAACAAGATAAGATACTGCAAAGAAACCAGTGACGCATGAAGAAATTAAGACATTTTTCTGCTCTTCTTAGAGCTGAAAAAAGACAGCAGATTAACACAGACTTATTTCTAAAATGGCTAGCTAGACCTACCTGGTAATACATTTTAAGGTGTTAATTAATCTATCATACGTTCTTGTTTGAATTGACTTTATTATATTTCCATATGTTAATAAACTATGAAAATAAAAATATTATCTTTTATTAAGAATGGAGAGAGAAAATTTTGTAAAGAACAAAAAAACAAAATAGAAACAAATTTTACATTGTGAGCAAAACTGTTCTTACACTGATTTCCAAAGAACAAATATGGCCGACATACCAAAAAACTTTTCCAACAATTGTTATCAACACCAGCATAATTTGTGTTTTATTATCTATTGTGCTAAGTGTATTTGCAATCTTGTTTTAAATAAAAGTTTTTTTAAGCAAAGTAAAAATTTCTGAAAACGTGTACTTGTGTATAATATGATCACTTTTTTTGCCTTTAATTTTCATTCAAAATTTCTTGTAGTATGCACAAGAAAATACAGTAGCTGAAACAATAAGTTTTTTGATGTGAAGTCGAAGTTTAGCACTAGTCAGACGCTAAGCTTGTCTTTGTCCCACGTTATTCTCAGTGACGAGTTATATAGGCTTTCTCTTGCACTTATGAAAATTAGGCATATTAATTTGCCAGTGTCACTACATTTTTCTTTGTTGATTTTTATTGCACTGATTATTTTTACATTCTACAATCACTAAATAAGGAGAGCATAGCGCATAAATAATTTCCCTATCTTTGGTAACCTATCGAACATGACTAAAGCCTGTCAGTTGACAAAATTCAGATTTAGGTATATAGCAAGTTGGATTACCACCCTCTGATGATAAAATTTCACTGCAGTGAAATTTTTGAATTATCACCCCCTGACAATATTATAGGCAGCACAAGATTTGAAAGACTTGATCTCTTTTTTGGTGACTTTTCATAGTGAAAAGATGTATTCTTTTCACTACTGCAAAATGGGAGTAATCAATGACAAATATTGAAAGTTGCTTTGAACTTTTTGCATTTCATTTCTTATCTTTTCTTTTATAAAATGTCCTGTCAATATACTTGTTAATATTTCTTTGTTCAAATTCTATGTCTTATTTTTCCTTTGGACTTAGACGAGTCCACCAAAATTGTTAGCGGGTCAACTGTACTAGGAGCTTATAAATTCTCATCAAAAGTGTTTATACTAACAACAAGCTACATTTTCCTTTATCTGATTTACTTCATGCTATATTGTTTGTTTACATCTGATGATAGTACATACAAGGTGTGATGGGTATAGTCACCATTTTATATTTTTAATTTCATACATGTGCATTGTTTGTTTTTGATTTTGTTGACTGCACAGTATAGTACGGTCAGTTGGGCACCATTTGTGAGAAAAAGTGCACCATGACGCAATTCACTCCACAAGAAATTTGGAAACAGCAAGCTGTACTTCTTGGCATTTACACTGGAAACTCCAATACGAACATTTCAAAGTGTTTGGGTGTCAATCTGAGGACAGTGCAGAGGATTCGGAAAGAGTTGGATGAGTCTAATGGTGATTACAAAGCTACTGCAGCTTGGAAAACTTGCTCTGATCATTCTGATAAGAAAAGAACTCCTGAATTTGTTGGTGAGGAACTCAGAATCAACACAGAGACCTACATCAAGTGCCTTGAGGCGGTAGTGCTGCACTGGGTCAAGAGGGTGGCTGCTGGAAGACCCTATCTCTGGCAACAAGACTCTGCACCATGCCACACATGCAGAAGAACCCAGTCATGGCTGTCAAACAATTTCTGTAACCACATCACCCCTTACATCTGGCCAGCTAATTCCCCAGATTGCAACCCCGCCCCCTTTATTATTATGTGTGGAGGTGCAGTTGAGCTAGAGACCAACAAAACTCCTTGTAATACCAAAGATAAACCGAGGGTAAGGATTATGGCAGCATTCACCAACTTAAACAAAGAGACCATCCAAAAGAGATGTAGAAGTCTCCGAAGTCATCTGGAGGCCAGGGTTGAAGTCAGTGGTAATTTTTTATTGAATAAATTTACTCTTTCGTATTTCAATATATTTTTGTTAAATTTTGGTAAATATTCCTGTTAAAATGAAATGTCAGTGTTATTCTTATTTTTCCATGATTTAGACGACAATTTATCCATCGCACCACACACACACACAAACAAATTTATCTTAACCAACAGATTTCATCCTCTGTGGGACTTTAAGGTAAATGAAAGAATTTTATTTTGTAACAAGTATTTATATATGAGAATAAAAAATGTTATTAGATTTTCAAAATTTTTGAGTTTAGGAATACAGTGAAACGTCAGTTCTCAAATGTCTCACATGTCGAACAAATCAATTTTCAAACAGAAAATTCGAGATGAAAATGCCTCAGTTATTGAACAAAATTTCAGTTCTTGAACAACATTGCCAAACCGAGTTAACCCAAATGGAATCATTTCTGAGTTGACCGCCATTTTGTATACATTCATGTGTTGTGGCATACTTTTCTTTTCCAATTTTAGTATACTGTGATACATTGATTCCTATTGGAAAAATAGTTTCAGTTTACAAACATTTCAGGTTACAAACGTCCTTAAAGAACAAATTAAATTCGTGGAGCAAGGTTCCACTGTACTCATAAATATTTATCAGGTTAGCTGAAATGTCAGGCAAGCTATGGGAGACACTAAGTGTCATTCAATGTCTAATAAAAAAAAAAAGTGTGTAATTTGTGTTTTAGCTTTTTTTTTTTCTTTTTTTTTTTTTTTTTTTTTTGCAAATTAGTATTTAAATCATTTTAGTTTGGGATTAATTTATGTGTTATATATTTTAAATAACATGAGGTTATGGATTTAACCCTTTTCTTTAAATTTTGTAACATTTTTGTAGTCATGTATGTTGGCTTGGGAAAGTTGGAATTCTTTCAGGAATGAAGATATATATCTTAAGATACTTCAATTTCTTCAATGAAGCATGACATTATTCATTTTTCATTGGTCTTTCATTCTCTATTGCATGTTTACACTTAGTAAGCATCCTTTCTTTTTTTTTTACCTGCCATGTCCCTTCAGTTACCATGATTCTCCATAGTTTCCATTTCTTTAAAATCTGGAGGGGATAATGGATTGGTTTCTCATTACCTTCTCCACAGTTTTGAATTGTTAGTTCTTCTAGACTGGTTGCCAACCAAGGCTAGAGATCTTAGTCTGCTCTGTTGCAGGGAATAGATATGGATTCATGCCTTTAGTATTAGGTGAATGCAATAACATTTATCAAGAATTAGAAGTTAATTTGCTTATTCAATTTTTCCATAACATTAAGCTTTGCACTACTCACAAAGCTATTTATTTTTTTATGCCATTAAACTTTGCAATACCCTCAAAGATGTACCTAGTAGTAATAGATATAAAAGTTTTAACTTGTCCCATTTTCTTAGATGAAGAATTGTCATTAATTTTTAGTTTTTGTTTCATCTTCTATGTTTTCAATCTGTGCTGGTTAAAGATTGTAGATTGTAAAAATTACTTGAGCAGTAAAAAGCATTAAAAATATACTGAAAAAACTCATTAAAAATTAATAACCATTATTTTAATTAGCTTTAATATACTTACTCTGTTTCCTTTATAGTCTGCAACTTATTTAACAGAACAGATCTATGCCAGGAATTATAACATCAGGCAGCGTCTTGATATTCTTGAGGTAAGTGAAAGATTTTTGCTGGTGATAAAATGCCTTCCACACTAACTTTTGTATAGCTTGAAATATTGAAGAGTTTGCAAAAATAACAGCTCTTGTGGAGTAATTAGCCACGTCAAAATGCTGAACAAATGGAATTGACAAAGTTCTCAATAAACAATTAGAAATGTAAGGAAAAAGAACAGGGCAAAATAATACTAAACAAACAATTATATATATATATATATATATATATATATATGCAAGTCAAAATGAGGCAAAGCAACAATAATAAGGTAAAAAGTTTACAAAGAATTGTGTTCACACACAAAAGGGATACAGTCAAGTGATTATCGCGTTCTGACTTCAAGACAAGAAAGAATAAAGATATGGCGGATGAGACTGGGAAGTGGTCCATTTTTATTAGTTAAGAACAAATCATGCATCTGTAGGATTTGTTTAGAAATTTGGGGAGGGGATGTTTTCTTGCAATCATTCCATAAGGAATTGAACCAACATCTCTTTCGAAAAACGTTGATGCAATCCACTACTTCAAATACAATTAATTTTCTTTTCTCATATGCACTCCCAGATAACAACTCTTGTGAAGACTTGGGACTACACATTAATTTTGGCCAATTCATCTCCACACAGCAACCACATTTATGAAAGAATATTCCTACACTAAAGGAAAAAAATCATTAAATAGCCACAAAATATCTATTGTTTTGAATTTATATGTGTTTAAAAGAATAATTATAATGAACTTTATATATATATATATATATATATATATATATATATAGCTAATCCCTGCTGCAAACGCATGCTCAGGCACATTTGTGTTTGTTCAACACCCACAGAGCCAACCTGTGATTTATATTGCAACTATATTGTGTATAAAATTTCTATATATTTTCTCCTTTTTTTTTTTTTTAAATACCCAACAAGGTTCTTGGAACAGCAGCTATGGAACTGGCCAAGCCAAATGCCCAGAAATCTAAATCTGGAAATGAGACTCTTTCTCAGACAGATGTGAAAGTCGAATTGATTCAACCAGAAAAGAAAGTCTACAATTGGCAAGAAATTGTCCAGAAGAGAATTGAAAGCAAAACTCGGCGCTTTGCTAAAGGACGGACACAACCAGAGCCACAGGCAATACCAAACAGGTTTTCGTCTGTCGCAGGCTACTTCTTCTACCCACTTTTAAAAAACTATGACAGGTAAGTAAACTGATTATACTGTACTTGATGCCAGGGCATTTTTCTTGAAAGAATCTTGGAGAATATGAAAAGTAAAAACCTTTATGAATACTTACAATCATCTACTGCTGCTGCCACCAAAATGGCAGTTGAAATTTCTAGGATATATAATGAGACAAGAGGACTTGGAGAATTTGACTCTCACAGGACAATGACAGCACGAGTGACAGCAAGTAACCTACCTAACAAGTTTGTATAAATGAATGGCAGAACAGGGACTGGGAGGGATTGCGAAAAGACAAACCTTACTAAGAACTACAAAACCTAGTTGTCTGAAAGAATCAGTGCATTAAGCAATGAGGATCTCCTTAGTAGGCCTAGTATAGAAATGAATACAATATGGGAGCTGATAGTAAAGAAAGAAAGACAGACAAATGACAGTGAATCTTCAACTGCAGCTGCAACCTAATCAGCAGTCAAGGTTAAATTGGTTGGAATGTCGAACTTTATTATGCTCACTGGGGTAGACTGTTCTAGTTCCACATGCCATGTCTAATGGATGTCAGTTATCAGTTATTTCCTGTTAATTCACCTCTCCAAGTTCTCCACTGCCTTAACCAGATATTGAACTCACACTCTTTGGGTCCTGTCACTGGATCTAACTAATGCCTTTATCCACTGTGCCATGTGTCCTTGATGACATTCCAGCCACCTGAAGAAGGCCAGAGCATACAATGGCCGAAACATTGTGATAAATATGGCAACAAAGATGAGGATGATAGTCCGAACAATGTAAATAGTGTACATAATAGCTCATCTCAGAAATATAGACACACATACATACATATATATATATATATATATATATATATATATATATATATATATATATATATATATATATATATATATATATAAAATTTGTTTTGTTAAAGATGACTGACAAGGTACTGCAATTGAGTTTTTTATTTACTTTTTTCTTGTGTTCGTACAAGTGTTTTCTTTTCTGGACACAAAGTGTGTAAAAACTGTCCAAATGTTCTGCATATTTGAGCATTTTCGGCTATTAGCGATTATCAAGGCCAATTTTTATTTTTTATTTTTAACTAAATAAGTGGGTTTTTATCTATATGTCTGAAGTCATAGGAATGGTTTATTTTCTGGACATAAGAAAAATTAAATAAAAAGCTTAATTGCAGTACCTTGTCAATTGTCTTTAATGAAACATGTATAAAAGAGGGATTGCTGCCTAAATACTAATATATATATATATATATATATATATATATATATATATATATATATATATATATATATATATAGTCATCAGCAGGCAATATAAGTTCTATAGATGTATAAGCATGTCCACATCAACAAAAATTTTGATTGATATAAAAAGTCTTATTTTCTCAGAAAAGAGAGAAAAAAAAAATTAATTTTGTATTTTCCAAATTTAAATTTTTTTTTTTGTTTTATTCAGTAAGGACTCATCAGTTGATATCCTTGGAGAGGACCCAGTCATCTTGGAACGTCTTTTGTACACATTGGGAATCATTTTACATTCAGCAATAAACACTCTGGTAAGTTTTTGTTTAGGTTTGGGTGTTGAAAAATGTTTTTGATTCACCAGGAAAGGGTAATAAAAAATATTCCAATATTTGGTAAGATATGGGAAGCATGTTGGTCAAGAACTTTTCAGCATCACAACTATGTTTATTTATATATATATATATATATATATATAAATATGTCAGACTTAATCCATTTCATATATATATATATATATATATATATTATGAAATGGATTAAGTCTGACATATTTGTTTTCCATGAACATTATTTTTAGATGATTACTCATATTCAAGTAAATGCTCTGTTTATTTAATTAAACAGTATTTCTATTTAATTACATTTACAGGCCTGAATATTTTCTGACAAGACTTCATGAATATTCAGGCCAGTAAATGTAATTAAATAAAAATACTCTTTAATTAAATAAACAGAGCATTTACTAGAATGAGTAGCCATTTCAAAATGATGTTTTAGCAAATTAAAATGTGTGTGTGTGTGTGTGAATAACAACAAAAGGAACTTTTCTTTACCAACACATTTCATTCCCTGATGGATTTTATCAAAGTAAATGATTTACCTTGATAAAGATAAAATGCATTGGTAAAGAAAAGTTCCTTTTGTCTTTTTTACAGGTATATTTTATTTATATCTGAATTTTTAGACACATGTGTGTGTATGTATGTCTTTGTGTTAGCACTTACAGCCATATCATATTGAAACATTGGTTCCTGTATGATCACTGAAGTTAAGCAACATTGAGCCTGGTCAGTACTAAGATGGGTGACCGCTTGAGAATATTAGGTGCTGTAAGCTTGGATGTGCAGCTGGTGTAATAGATAATGGCTTGGAATTGTTAATTGGAGAATCAAGTTCCAATTGCTATTGGGTTTGTTATATTCATTTACATACAAACACCCTTAGGAAAGGTATGAATCCACCTCTACTCTTCCCAGCTATGGGTTAACTAGTAAAATTTGTATCGCTAAACCATTATTATCTTCAAAAAAAATATTCTTACAATCTAAAAATATTTTCTGGCTTTAAATAACCTACAAAGAGTTGATAAGCTGTAGAAAATGAATCGATCAATCTCTCTCTCTCTCTCTCTCCTTCATTCTTTGATCCCCCTTTCTCCTTCACTTCCCATCCATCTCTTCATTCTCCATTCCTTCATTAAAAGTGAGGGATAGGGTTTATATAATGATTATAATATAGAATTATTTTCTGCCTTTAAATAACATAAAATAAGCTATAGAAAAACGAATCAATCAACCAATGAAATATTGATTTAGTTACAAAGGCATGTCTTTTAGATTTATTTACATTCTCTGGAATACAAATGTATAGAAACTACTGTGACCACAAAGTGAGGGATCATTTTATATATTGATTGTAATATAGAATTGATCCCACATTTTTTATATCCACATTATGATTTCCTGTTTGTTTATCAAATTCTAATTAGGCATGAATCCACATCTTCTCTCCCCGGTTATGGGTTAATTATTACGACGTATCACTAAATGATTATCTCGAAAAAAAAGAAAAAAATCTTACAATGTAAAAATATTTTCTAGCTTTAAATAATCTGCAAAAGGTTCATAAGGCATAGAAAATGAATGAATCCATCAATCCTCATGTTAAGTTAGATAAATATTATTGTATAATAACACTTTTTTTCTGAGGTTTATTATTTTATTTGACTAGTTTACCTGTGAAATAATTTTACATTTTTGATATTTCGTAAGTACAATGCAATTCTAAAATTACTATCCATTTATTTGTGAGCATGAAATAATTGAAAACAAAAATAAATGATGTTTTATTTATCAAGTTCAAAATATTTACGTTACATAATTAGAAGTGTTCAATGAATAAAAATAAATAAATTGCCGACATCCATGTAGTGGACTCTCTCAGTGACAAAGAAAAGTGTTACAAACATCGCCAGCTAACTACAAGTATGGGGCATCCAGTGAGGATTGAACTCACAGCAATTGTAATGGGCAGTTAGACTAGCTTTCTAACCTCTGTACTATGGCGAGACATTGAAATTTATTTAAGCTTTGCTATAAGGCCATAACTATGAGGCACCCTCATGTTACAGACTTTTTCCAGCCTTCACACTGAGATCAAAGTCTAGTATAAACTAGTTCAGCTGCTTTTTTTTTTTTAATTATGATTTAATATTACCACTTTATGGTAATGCTTTTGTATTACCTTTTTTTTCTGTTAATATTTCTGCTTGTTTTAACATGTCCATTTTTATTATTTTAATTAGATATCTTTTTTCTAAGTTATTGATTCTTCACAAGAAGTTGTGAACGTTTTCATTGTTCTTATTTTGCAGGCTGTGAAGCAAATGGGTCAATGTTTATTTGACTTTCTTTGGGGTTTACGCTACCATCAAGAAAGGTTTGTTTCTTCATCTAATTGTGTTATACAGCTTTTGTAAAACTTTTAGATATTTCAGCACAAGACTAAATGAGAAGAATTTGGTAGGAAAAATTGGGTGTTACACCAAACTTTAAAAAAAAAAAAAAATCAACTTCTAAAACACTGGTTTTTACCTGAATTTGAATACAAACCACTTGCAAATATCTCACCTCCCAGGTAGGCTCTTTAGAAGAGCAAATAGTTTCACCATGACCTGAAAACTGAAAGATTTTGTTTTGAATTCATTATCGCTTTTTAACTCTTGATAATCATTTCAAAATACAGTCCTTCCTTATCCAGACTTTGAATATCCAGACATGAAATGAAGAGAAAAATTGAAACACATCACAAGTAAACTTTTTCCACTTTGTCATAAAATTTACCCAATACTGTTCTTGATATATAAAAATATATATTGTTATTTGCCTCTTCTAAAAAGGGTGGCTGGTTCTGCACAAGCCTTCATCACTATAAGCAAATGATTTTTGCGGGTAGTCTGGCTGTACGGTTCTGTTGCTTGAACCTCATGCATCAAAATCGACACAAGAGTGTGTGTGTGTGTATATATATATATATATATATATATATATATATATATGTTCAGCCAAAGCAAGGCCCAGGTGCCACTTGAGCTAGAGGATTACTGTGTTGAGTTGCATTAGTGTAAGAAAGGGCAAGATGCAGGTACGGTAATGGCTAACTGTCTACTTGAAGAGGTCAAGATTTAATTAGTGAATAACATTTCAGAGATGTTAGGAATATAGTACTGAAGTAGACTTTAGAAGGAACCGGGAAACCGATCCTAAACAAGAAACAGGAGATAAACCTCTACTCCTGTACAGAAAACTATATATACTAGTCCCATTCTGTCAGTAATACTTGCATTCATTTCTGATCACTGACAATTCCTTGCTTCCTGATTTTTCAATGCACAAATATTGTGTCAAAATTTACCAAAATAAATTTTAAGTCAAAAACTGCAAATAGGGATGAATTTAACTATGCATGAATGTTACTGCAATATATTTATTTATAGTCGCATGAATGATTTTCATTTTCTTTACATCAAAACCAACAGACACCAAGGAGGCGGGGATATTACACATTTTTCTCTAAGGCAGGAGTTAAAAAAAATAAAAAAAAATAGAGTTTTCTCTCTATCCTCTAGGGAGATTTCTGATTATTTTGAGGAAGTTTTCTAGCAAAACTAAGATAAGTATTAAATGACAGTCTTTTTAAATTCACATACTCACTTTATCTAGTCAGAGACTAAAAGATCTTCTTAAAGCAATAAAAAAATTGACATTTGCTTACTTTCTAATCCTTATGTGGCACTACATGTGGAATCATTTGTACAAATGATTCTTTCACATATTTATTTAACCCTCCCCATGGTATCATGGGTTATATAACTTTTGTATATAATTCATAAAAAGTTAATGGTCAATTAAATCAGACCAAGAAACTAGTATTAAAAAGTGCTCAATACACATGTGAAAAAAATAAAAGTAAAAATAACATGTAGAGTTTTTAACTTTAAAAATCAGGGGGTCAGTTGAACCCACTATCTTTGGTTTCAACCTTACGGAATCCTCAGGTGATTTTTATCAAATGACCTTTTAATGCTTTATTTTTATAAAAAAAACTAATGAATGCTATATTATTTTGAAAAATAAATAAACAAACACATGATGTTGGGTGTAATAGAAAGGGAGGAGGAGGAGGATGTGAAGAAGGAAGGAGAAGAAAAGGAAAAGGTAAGAGAAGAAAAGCAAGGGTTTAATAAATGTATCGGTTGGAGGTTAATTGAAATGTATATTATCCTTTCTTCTTTTTTTTTTTTTCTTTTTTATCCAGAAATCAATCTGAAGTTTGTCTTTGCTTACATATTAGAAAACTCAAGCACATATAAGGCTAGATAAAAAAAAAGAAAAGTAATCTACATTTCAATTCAACCCCCACCCCTATTGATACATTTACAGTACCCTTATATATACATACTAGCAGCATGGCCCGGCGTTGCCCGTGCTTGATTCAAAAATCGTACGACTCATACAGTAATCGCTATCACTTGACTTAAAATATTTTTGCCCTTCCTTTCCTTTAAAGGAGTGCCCTTTGCCGTGCTGATGTTGCTACATGCCTTACTTTTTGCCTATCTCACACTGCAAATTTTTTCTAAGCTCTATACTAAACATTAATGGATTCATAACTGGAAAAACCAAATGAAAAAAGAATGTTAACAACAAATACTTTTTCACGCCCAACCCAGTTCTGTGGAATCAGAATTAACGTTGAGTTTAAGCAAGCGAATGAGCCAATTGGAGTAAAGTGCCATGTAGATTTAAATTTTCCTCACTTGTGACGAATTCAGCTATCGATTTTGTTTGCATGCTAGCATGCTAGTTAACATTCGTGCCAGTCAGCTGTTGGCTCTCACGCTGGCCAATAGAATCTTCCTGCCTATTCGTGGCAGCCAGCTATTGGCTCTCACTCTGGCCAGTACAAAATGGCCTCAAACTACATGAAAACTGCCGTAGAAGCATGAAAAAATTGATTATTTCTACTATCGATGGGAGTTGGGAAATGTCTTGGCCTTCCTGCTAACTTGGAGCATGTGCATGTAAATTTTGGTGCAAATCCGTTGAAAATTGCGGCCGTGCATTCATTACACACACACACACACACACACACACATCCTGCCTTTTATATATATATATATATATATATATATATATATATATATATATAATTAGGTAGTGACTTAGATTTTTATTTGTGAGTAAAACAAAAGATTGTTACTTACCACTTCAAGTTGAGAGTGTTGCCATATTTGATAAGAAAGCAGTCACTGCTTTTAACTTACATTTTTATGGAAGAGCAAAGAAGCTGGTGAGCCTGTAGTTGCTTGTAATTGGAATATAAAGACCTGAGAAGTTGCAGTGGGTTAGGAGAGAGAGCCTTACACTATGAGAACAGTTGTAGCTGACAGATGGCACACAAGCCGATATCCGATCAGTATCAACTGGGTCACTATGGAGAAGAGGTATGATATTGTAAGATCTAAAACCCATGGCTAAAAATATCACTGATGTGTGCCAAAGTTGCGCATGAAACAGACTGTCACCACTGGGTGTTGACCTCAATGTCCACTTTTATACTTACATATGCTCTATCACTGATATTGAGCACTTTGTCCCATAAATATAGCATACCTTAAAACTATATGTTTGTCATATATTTTTTTTTTCCAAACATGTTTGAGTGAATAATATTGACAAGTTCTCTTTGCTAAATTTTTTATTAATTTTTTTCCAATTTCTCAATTAGTTGATTTTTGTTATCAGTAAATTTGCCAAAGTACATTTTTATTTTATATTATTTTTTTTCTGATACATTCATTTACAAGGATTGGGTTTTGTGTATGCAATTGTTTTTCATTAATTCTTTCATTCTATCGTTTGATGGAACCAATTTCAAGTTACTCAAGGTGATGTCATTTAAATGGTCAGACTGGAATTTTTTTTTAAACACACTTCAATATACAATCTTGTATAGAGAAAGATACTTTATTTAAAGTGAGCTGTTTCTCTTTTATTACAACAGCCTCCAGAATTTTGAGCCTTTCTTTGCAACTGTGTCTGATATAAAATTTTGTTGTTATTCACTAAAATTTGCCTAATGTTAATATTATTTTGCTTCTTTATATGTTCATCTATATATGTGCAAATTGCACTAAATTTTGACAAATGACTTTCCTTTTGGTTTTATTCACACACACACACACACACATATATATATATATTGGTAGCAATCCCTCTTTTATACAATAAAACTTGAATAAATGAGAGATTGCTGTCTAAATACCTAATTATTAAATTACATGACCCGGCAGCCAATAAGGAAAGTAACGCTACAACATTCAGAAAAAAAAGAACTTTTTTCAAGCACAGTACCTTCTTAATCACTTTTAACAAAACTTATATATATATATATATTATTTTATTCCCCCTACCCCACCCGATAAATAAATGGACTGATCCACTATCATTACAGTATGTTATAAATATCAATATTTAAATTATGCCGCAGCCATTTTTCAATTGGCACCTGACGATTGCATTGTTCATGAAACTCTGAGTTATTCTACTGGTTGAGGAAAAAAAAAAGGTATATTTACTATTAATATTTTACTATTAATATAAATTCTAGCTCTGTTATTATACATTGAGCACTATCTTATTAACACCAGTCCTCCATGTGCAATATTTTTATATATTTTTCTTTTTCTTGATTTAGTTCCGTTTGTCAAGCATTGCTGTTTGGTGTATCCATGGTTTATTTGTCTGTACCTTCCCATATTCTGTTGGGAGAAATGCAACAAGACACAATGGAATTTAAGGAATGGTTGCAAGGTGGGTGAAAAATTATTTTTCCATTAAATTTATTGCATTAAGGAAATATAACCTTAATCAAAACTGTATTGTTTAAGTTGAAATTATGGCCAGCCCTAAAATGATGAAGAGCAAATACATTGAGTGTAGTGTTTTGCAAAAGATTTTTTTTATGTACATAGAATAAATAAAGTCCCCAGCTGTTTGTCTTATGTATTTCTAGGTTTCATCTTTAATAGCACAAATAGACTCAGTAAAACTAGGCACATGATAGTAGGCATTCATTTATCTCGCAAGACAAAGGTAGCACCTTGTTTGGTTAAAATTCAGTCCTTTGGTGGTGAAGCTAGAGTAACTTCTCCAGGGTGCTGGCCTATGTCCACACTACATGCCCCCCTCCTCATCTCAGCCATACCAATAAGATTCAAAGGAATACAGGGCATTACATTTGGGAACAGTTGGACTGCAGGAGTTTGCAGAAAGTTGTCAGTGTTGATTTACTTTTCCATGTTTGGATATGACCGCAAAGTGGCGGAGGTGGTTTAAAATCAGAGTTTTCCTTCCCCTAGATGGACTGCCTTCCTGGGCTGTCGGGATCCATTTACCCAAAGCAGCTGGTTATAAGGCACCAGTTTTCTGCCTTCATCCATTCTCCAGTTTGGAACTGGATTTGGTTGTCAGAGGCTATTTGTGATGCACACCACAAAAAAGGCACATGATACAAACTACAAATTCAATAATGACAGCAATTAAAAAGAATTTATATAAAAGATATAAAAAGTATTGCAACCACTTAAAAAATTGTAACAGATTGAATTAACACAAAACAAAATAACAACAACATTTAACTTGAAGTAAGAATTTATAAAATACATGACAAGAAATGTCCCCAAAAACATAAATGAAACATACTTGACACATAAGTACTCAAGTTCTATCTGCTCTCTACCTGCAGATTAGTATAGTATCTGTGCACTCTACTGGAAGATTAGTATAGTATCTGTGTACTTTGCATAACTTAATATAGCTACTGTTCAAACAGTAGCATGTTGGTCTAATGGATATGTCACATGCCTGCTTGCCTTCAAGTGAAATGTTTGAATCAAAGCTGGAGCCATTCTCTTAATTTTATATATATGAGTTATTTTAATATAGGTACCTCCACAAAAAATGCAATACCTAAGGTTTAAAATGAATTTTTAAAAATGAAAAATCTTTCTAGAAGCTTTCATTTTAGTTTTAATTTCAAGCTGATAGATTAAATTTAATATTTCCAATAAGCAAACACAGTAACTGTGTTTTTAACTCAACAGTAGCTGTATTGATGTTTGACAAAGTGATTACAGATCTAATGTTGTTCTACAGAGACTTAATCTGTAAAACAAAATTTAAGAAAATGACATGAGCACCTTTTTTATATAATTTTTAAGTACTCAGTAATTTTAAAAGATTAGGAAAATATTCTCCATAATCTAATATTTTATTGAATTTTAGAAATTTCAGCTTTAAATTTACAATAATTATTGCTCTTATTTTCTGATAATGTCATGTGTGGTCACTGTACTTACAAAAATTGGCACATTTATATACAAATAAAAAAAATTTAAAATTATTTTTAAAATATTGGTGTTTGATGATTTGTATTAAACTTTTCCATTTATGATTAGTAAATATATTTTTCACTTAATGATATCATCTAAAAGGCTGAAGTTAATACAGAATTTTAAAATTTAAAACTTAATTTTTCTAATTAAAATTTAAATAAAAATGAAAACAATTCTTGTAAAAATTCATTATTCATTGAAAAAAAAAATTCTTATGACAATAGTGTCCTTAATATATCTTATTTTTAAAAGCAATTAAAAGCTTTTCTAATCAAATGTCATAGTTTTGTTGCATTTTTTATTTTATGATTCAGAGCAGATTTTCAGTAGATGGTGTTTCTATTTGACAAAAACAAATTGATGATTTAAATTCTCCAAGGCATCTTGCATTTAACTAATGTAAATATGAAAACCCTAGAATTTTAATTTCTCAGAATTTAATAAAAGGTGTCAAAAAAAATTTCAAATGTACTTTCATTCATTTGTGAACAAGTTCTGAAAATTTTATTAAAATCAGACAATTATTTGATTTTTGCAAGAATTTCCAAAACAATGTGTTTTTTACCAAAAAAAAAGATGCTAAATTTTCTAATAGCAATCTTTGGCCCACCCACTGATTCAAGAAAAACAAGATTTTTAACCAAAATTTCAAACATGCTAGAAAAGATTAAAAAATTTAATGAAATAATCAAAAAGTCCCTTAGTCTTTCCTCCTAATAACAACATAAACATTTTGACAATCAAATTTTTTTTTATCAAGTTTAGGCATTTTTCATCATGAATGCCTAACAGGTAACAGACTGCTCCCTCAACAATTAAGAGGGTGGGAGACAGGCAGAGAAGGGAGGAAATAAAACAACTGAATAATGGCAAGTGAGGTCACTGCCTCAAAAACCACAGCATGCCAGGCGGCACTCAGCTTCCAGAACAAAATGCACCAAAGAAATGTCTTTACAAAAGCCCTAATCTCCAACAGTAGCAAAGCGAATCTCACCAAAAGCAAACTGCTGATTGCTGGTTTCCCCCCTCACTTTTATTGACATGACACATTGACAAAGACCTGGATGTGGACAAGTTGTAGAGAGGCCCATATTTGGATATGTCAAGCTGTTCTGTTGTTAAAGGGGAAACCCAGTGGTAACAGCTTTTGACAGAAGCATGTTCACATGTAATTCTGGTCCTTTTTTTGCATCTGGTACAGGCACACTGTTGCGTTATCTTTCTATTCCCTTTCCTCTATAAGCAAGTCTCATTCTTAACCCTTTTTGGCCCTGAATAATTGAGGAACAAGATGATTTGTTTCAAGTAAAACACCTCAATTTTTTAAAACAAAAATACAAACAAAGCACAATTTCTTTCACTGTAATATTTCTTGTTTTCATTTTCATACACTACATTCTCCTACATGAACAAGTTAGTCAACATATTTTTTATTCATCAAATCTGTATAAAAGCAGTTTTATCTGTTAAGCAATTGATATCAACATATGAATAATTATGTAATCGATTTATTGAGATATTTTTCTGTTTCAGACGTTGTTGAGAAAAACCCTCATGCTGAATGTCAAAAATTAGCTGCTCAAACATTGATGATTTTGCAAAACATTGTCCAGAAGGTGAGTGAAAATTGAAAGTCATTTTCAAATTAGGAGTATCAAATCCTGGGTATGGTGATAAACTACAACCAGCGGCAACATGATTGGAAGATTGGAGGTTTTGAGGAGTGTGGAATCACCTCTTAATTGCTGTTGTTTCCAAGTCTAAAAGTATAAAAATGCCTTTTTCTAGTAAAAAGTGCCAGCAATTTTTATATAAAAATGACCAACAATACATTTTATCTGTAGTTGAAAGCATACAATTGCATTCAAAATATATTTAGTTGAAGCCATAAAATTGTGTCCAAATTTAGATTTTGGTATTAAATAACCTGTAGAGGTGTTGATATGCTGCTAAACAAAATCAACCAAGCAGCCAAGAATTAGGAGTATCAAATTCATAGGAAGTTGTAATTAAGTTGATTTTCAAGGAATTTTCCTAAAATCTAATAATGAACATGCTCTTAAATCACATAGTTTTACTTTTGCCATTAAGAAATTATCCTGTATTAAGTTGGGTCATTTAAAGAGTTATTGAGAGTGGGGGGGAAAAAACAAAATGTTGAGAGTAGACATTAACAGCCCAGGATTAAAGGAGAAAGAAGATGACAATTGACACTGCATTTAAATTTTTCAAGTTCATAGTTGACAGGAAAGCAAGGAGCCAGAAGAGTGTTTCATAAGCAAGAAGTACAAGTGAAGTAACCATTAGCATAGAACTTATGTTTACACTTAGTAATTTCAACCTTAACAGCTAGGTCTCATAATTTCAATCCAGTACTATGCTTAAATTTATGTAGGGTACCAAAGAAGAAAGTTCATCAGAAGAATTACCATGAAAGTTTTTATAGAAAAAGCACAGGCAAGTTATGTTGTCATGGTGGGGAAGTGATTGAAGCTGAGATGCCAGATCAGGATCAATAACATTGCAGATTTTTCTTTGGAATTTGTCAAGTATCTCTAGATACATAGCAGAAGCAACAGACAATATTTAATCTGCAGATGAATGGCAGATTTATAAATGTGCAAAATAGATTCTGGCAAGAAATATTGACACACTAACCCACTTTCCTCACAACAGACCCCCTAAAAATTAATACAATATAATCATTCTAGTTCATGTCAGTGGAAAATGTTAACCTAAGAAGGCGCAATACGTTACTCTCTTGGATTTTAGTTTTAGCCATTTTGATGGAAGAAGACTAAAAAGGTGATATCATTAAAAGGGAGCATTCATTTTGGAGGGGGGTGGAAATTAAAAAGCCATCAATTCAATAATAAAAATATAAAGAAAACCTGTAGTTGTAAAGAAAAGAAAAAAAAATGACTGTCAACTTATTGTAGCAATAAATGTCTGCAATAGATATCTTCTGTCTCTCAACTACAACAATTGTAGCCAAATCACAGTTCAAACGATAGTCCGTCGTAACAGTCCAACAGACGACGTAGAAATGACAAAATAGGGTCACACATCTAATATGTTCATCCACCAAGCTCAGAAAATCCAATCTGCCACATAAGTGAAAAACAACAGCTTTTGTACACCGAGAGATCTTTCTGATTGGTCACGCCATTCAGGGGAAGGAAGAACATTAGCATAGATTCTGGTCCTTAAAGTAGATTTTTGCTAACTACTTTTTGGTAATTTTTCTTCAGCAGATTGCACACAAAACACAAACTTTTTTTTGAGGTAGCTGATTATCTCTTTCACTACAAGACCATAATGAGCAAACATAATTTAAAAGCACCAAAACCTTTGATTAAAAAATAAAAAAAATGCAATATAAAGCAGTTAATCTGTGAAGAGCACAAACAAAACAGAGAAAAAAAGCAACATTTTTAATGAACAAGTTTATAAATCTGTGCTGATTTAGATTACTGTATTTGACTGTATATAAGTGTTGTATGGAAGAATATTTCCCTACAAGTTTAGACTCGGCCATCAGACAAAACACATAAAAAATACTCTACATCAAGACGAGTAGCAGTAGCAGCTTTTGCTGAAAGACAGTCATCCGCAGCTAAACATCCTCTTCCCTAGTTTCTATTCTACATTATGTTTCCATGTACCAAAAGGTAATAAACTTGTTGTTAAACCAATTCTTGTTTTCTACTGTTTTTTTTTGATAACTCAGTTACAATAATAAGACACCCACTTCTTACCATCAAAAACTGGCTCAAAAGTATCCCAAAGGTCTTAGATACAATAATGTTTACCCAAATACAATAGGCTGTGGGAACATTGTTATTATTCTTATTATTATTATAAATAAAAATAAAATATAAAATAATAATAATGATGAAAATTATAAATAAAATAAAATTTAAACTTCGTTTAAAATAAATTAAATAAATAAAAATTAAAAATAATAAAATAACTCCAGGGACTGTTCCTGCCAGAAATATGAACATCCGACCTAGAGACGTGAGTTTCAACCTCTTTGCTCAAAAACTGTTAGGGTGACAGCATGTGTATAACTTCCCTCTGTGATAGGACTTGTGATATTATAAAGTGTCTTACACCCTTTTATAACATGAACATTATCACAGTTGTAATGTAAAACACATACACAAATACATAAATAAAATTGTATGAAATTATTATACAACTTACCATGTTTTTTTTATTGTTATTGTGTACATCTGTTTGTATGGCTTTTCCTTGTGAACACAAGCCCAATTTTTATGACCGCATGGTCTGAATGAATATATTTCAACGACTTTATGGAGACCACTGCCGTGTACAAGAAAAACATACAAATATCTCCACAAGACTACCAGTACTTGTACCAAACCTAATTCCATAATTCTATATTAATATTAATATTAATTTATATTAAACGTAGATGGATGCCATCAAATATTTTTTAACAAAAGTCAGATCTTTGCACATGTTAGAAAAAAATATTCTTTAAGAATTTCCGACATCAAACATTAAAACGTGTAACACACAGTTTGAAATTATCTTACAAAATAATTGATTTTCTTTAAATCTACTGTTTATTTTTTTTTTTCAGGAATTCTCCTGATCTAAATGGATATCTTGTGTTTTGAACATGAAAAAGAAGATTGGATCAAGTTTGTGACCAGAAATTCTAAAAGTGATGTCTTACCATTGAAACTGCTTGCATAAGATGAAAAGAACTGGACAGAAAGTCTTTCAGAAAAGAAAATCTCCACTTACAGAATTACACAGACTGGTGCTATTTCCCAAACTTTGCAGCTTATGGCCAAATCACGTTGAAACACCAGTTCCCATACAAACATCAAAGTTAAGCAATGTCAAACCTGGTCAGTACCTGGATGGGTGACTGCTTAGGAATACCAGTTGCTGTAAGCTTAGATGTGCGGGTGATGTGATGAATAATGGCTCAGAATTGTTAATTGGAGAGTTCCAATTTCAATTGGGTTCATTATATTCACTTACGTGCAAATACCGTTGGGGAAAGACATGAATCCGTCTCTTCTTTCCCCTTGGGTTAATTAGTAAAACTTGTATCACTAAAACTATTATTATCTCAAAATAAAATTAGCATACAAAATATAAAAATTTCTGCATTAAATAATCTATAGAAGTTGAAATGCCGCTAAACAAATACAGCCAACCAACTAACCCAAACTTTACTGCTGTTACAAGCATAACCTTGCTTACTCTCTCTCTCTCTCTCTCTCTCTCTCTCTATATATATATATATATATATATATATATATATAGTCATCCACAGACACTGTTTCGCTGTATCACAGTTCATCAGTGTAGCTAGACATCTGATTGTCTCAAGCCAGGATTGAAACCCAACTGATTTGGCATCAGTCAGAAATTTTTCCCCTAAACTATCAGCTCCTGGCAGAGAGGAAGGTGAATTTTTATGTATTTATTTTTGAATAAACAAGCCAGTGACTCAGAGTGCTTGATTCATAGAAGAGGTTTGCATTATCAGCAGTAACAGTCACTGTTATTTAAAAACAGTAATAAAAAGTCCCTAATTTAAAATCATACAATACCAAACAGCTGTAATACATATATAAATAAGACAAATTAGCACAGAGATGGACAAAATCTCTCCAGGTCTGAAATCAGGAGGTGATAACCTGGGGTAATTAGTTTGATTTATGACATTCACTTATCCTCAGAAATACCAAGTCATTTTCCGCACACACAGTTTTGTTTTTCTTTCATTTAAACTGAAGAAGCCAGAAAGAGCATGCACTTTCTCCGGTGAAACATGTTTTTGATAAATATTTTCCGCTTTGTCTTCACTTTTGGATGCTTTTTTTTACAAACACACAGAGTTAAACAGTGTGTTGCCTGCAGAGAGGTGTTGAAGTATCACTGAAACAGGTCTTCAAATGCTACGTACAAAAATGATGCCAATACTTGTCACTTTGATGCACGCCTACTTGCATCTGTGAAGGGTGTAACATTTTCAAGATCCTCCATGATGACATTTTTTTCTTTTGTTCACACAATTTCCTTAGATACTTCCAATCTTAAAATAATTTATTGTTATTGACATCTTTCATCAAAGAACAAGAGACACCTGATTTCTTTATTAAGAGTAGCTTGATTGATCAAGGTGAAGACTTTCTCTTTTCGGCAGTCAGACCACTTTTTCCTTTTGCTTTCTCACTTATTGTCATTCAACAACTTTCTTCAAGTCGGTCGAATGGATTAGCTGAATGTAGTGATATTAATCACTCAAAAGGGTTCATTTGTCAGAAAAAAGCTTGTAATGTTAATGACTCTTTTATAAAGATATAGACACACACACATTTATAAATAAATAAATAAGAAGAAGAAAAAACTCAATTAGTTAAGATATAATAATTCGTTATAAATTTATTTCAGCAGTTATATATATATATATTATGAAATGGACTGAGTAGGGCAATTATTTTAAGATATTTTTATGTTTATACATTCTTTTTTATAGATACAAATATTTAAGTATTAGGTTGGTGCAAAAATAATGACATAATAACGTACGTTTTTTGATGTTAAAAATACGTCAAAAAACCACATTATTATTTTTGCACCAACTTAATAAATGCTCTGTTTATAATAAACAGTATTAACAACATTTACTGGCCTGAATGTCTGAGAAATTGTCATAGAAAATATGTGTCCTCCGACAGGAATCTAACTTGTATCCTACACTGAACCGTCATATAGCAGATATGAATGTACGTGAGAAAACAATGGAAAATTGTCGTTTAAAAACAGTAAAATCAACATTGCTAACTGAAACACTCCTCTGTGGTGAAATTGGTAAAAGAACATAACTGTACTGTCCAATCAAATTCCAGAAACCACTTATTTAATTTTGGATCCTATTTTTTTTACTGATTTGTACGTACGTACCTATATACACATGTACACATAGTTTCTATCTTTGTCAATGCATTTAATTCAGTAATTAATATTAATTACAAAGATTAAACATTATACAGTGAAAAATTCAGTATATAACTGTACAGCAGACTGCAGATTTATTGATCCAACCTAATATATATATATATATATATATATATATATAAATGCAAATTTAAAATATTGATATTACTTTCAATATCACAACTCTAGAGTTTCATAGCTGGACCCTCCAGCAATTGCTCCAACCACTCGTCAAAGGATATCAGTAATATTATTGTTTATAGTGTGTGTGTAAAAATTTAGATATAAATAAAATATCTTTGTAAAAAGACAATATGAATACCGCCAAAAGGAAAATTTTTCTTTGCCAACACATTTCATCCCCTGATGAACTTTATCAAGGTAAATGCAAGGAATTTATTTTGCAAAATGTATTTAGGAACAAAAGTAAATTAAAGAAAAATATTGTTAACTATTAAAAATTTTAAATTTAAGAATCCTCTAAAACATTCTTAAATCTGTGTAAGTAAAAGTAATCTATGGGGGACACTATGTGATGTAATCTAATGCCTTAATAAATGAGTAAATTTTGTTCTTGAATTTTTATTTATTTATTTTTAATGTAATTATTTTATTTTAATTTGATAAATTATTTATGTATTTATTTATTTTAAATGATGGAATGTAGTGAGTTAACCATTTTCTTTTAATTTCCTTTGAGAAAGAAGATATTTGAAAATAATCCAAGTCATAATTTAACGATAATAGCAGGAATCAATAGTTGTACTCTGAAGAACTTTCCGTCTAAGTTATATAGACTTTGATGGTTGCTTTATGGATCTGAACACCTTCTTCTGCCTTTAGATGAAGTCTGAAAACTAATTGCAGCTTTGCCCAATGTTCTTTATAACATGCCCTTCATCAAAACTGGACATTTTATTTGGGGCTGCTACCTCTTTTCCTGGCTCAGTAACTTTCTGATATGCACAATTTTTCAAAATTGACTTTATTTAATTCATTCATCTATTGCTCATTGTGATAGCCACTGACTTCAAAGTTCAACAATCCTGCTCTATTTAAAATTCAAGAAATTTGGTCTCCTCTTTATTTTTGTAAACTTCCCGCCATTTTTAACAACAGAAATTGATAAATTGAATTTTTAACCTTCATATTCCATAAATTTTTCACAGATTTATAATTGCTGACAGTAAAAATGCTCCTTTTGTTAAAACTTCTCACTATTGGACAGTGTTTAGAAAATGACCAACTAAAAAAAAAATATTGCAACAATTCTACACAATGGAATTAGTCAACAGAATTGTTGACTTAAGCTTAAAGTTTTGCAATGTACTTATATGTAATTTTACAAAGATGTCCACTGCTTCCTGGAAGACCAAGATAAGTACCAAGTTAAATGAGCAAGGCATTTATATAAGTTTTTCATAGAATAAAACAACCTTTCATGAAGTACAGGATATTTGCTTATATTAAATGCTTATGTCTGTATTTCATGTAAAACACAAATTTATTTTTTTAAATTATTGGGTTTTTTTGTTTTGTTTTTTTCTCTGAATGGAATTTTTTCTATTTCAGGATCACTTCAGCTCTATTTTCAAGTAACAGTATTGAAAATGGCTAAAAATGACATTTGTTTTTATTTTCATTTCTACCCAAAAGCCCCATTGTCTGGCCATCATTTAATGGTTAAGGATTTATTTATTACAGCAATGAAGTAACTGTTTTCAACTGACATGAAGATTATATTGAATAAATTGCTAGGTCTGCTTCTAAGACTGTTTGTTCGTTATGCCATGCTAGACAATTTTTCTCACTAGAATGTATCTTACACATTTATAAGTCTACTATTCGTCCATGCATTGAATATTGCTACTATAACTGGTCTAGTGCTTCTGCTATATATTTAGAGATTCTTGATGGAATACAAAGAATCTGCAATGTTATTGGTCCTTTCTTGGCATCATGGTTTTTGTCACTTTCCAACTGCTGTAACATAACTTCCCTGCACCTTTTCTTTAAAGACTTTCATCGTAATTCTACCGATGAACTTTCTTCTTTGGTACTTAAGTTTTATAAATTTAAGCCCAATACTAGATTGGCCATGAGGTTATATCATTTTACAGTTGAAATGACTGCAAGATGGTAATCCTAAGTTCTATACTAACAGTTTGTCAAATTTCTTGTAGAACTCTCTTCAAGCTTCTTGCTTTCTAGTCAACTTTGTTCTTCAAAAATTTAAATGCAATATCAATCGTTATCTTCTGTTTTCTTAATTTTTGTTCTTTTATTCTCTCTCCTTTTTGTGATGTCAGTGAGCATTTGTTGCCACTTTTGTAATGTCAATGAATACTCATTGTCATTTTCATAATGCTTGTTGCAGTAGAGACTTTGTAATCACCAATAGTAATGCTGTTGAACAATACTGGTGTCAGACGCCTTCGAATAACACTCACACTAACAGTAATTGCTTGATAATACTTGCTCAAAAAGTAACCATCGAATAGTAATCCGTATAGGGATCAGTATATTGAAATAGTAATAAAGAATAGAATAAAAATGGTTATCAATTAGACGTCGTGCTAATTCTCATATATACATTCCTTTTATTATCACGTGGTCTACTTATTAGAAATGGAATCACCTATGTTTGTTCACTGGTGATCTGTGTTCAAACTCCGGTGTCAGCAGCAATACTTTATTCCTATATAACACTCCTTAATAATGTTTTTATTTTTCTCTTTTTCTTTCACATTCAGTAATCCCTTGTGTCTTAGTGGCTTTATTGCCTTACTTGGGGTAAAATGATTAAAAAAAAAAATTATTAGTGGATTTGATTTATAATGAGCACAAACCATGTAGAGAGCCAGTGCTTTATTTAAGGCTATCACCCCAGGTGCTAAAAAAGGGGCTACTTTGTGTGTCAATTGGCATATTGCATTCATCCAAATCTTGCATAATTTGGTCAAAACATTCATTAGGTCAAACATACTTGGTCAGAAAGAAAAGAAAAAAATGTGGCAGGAAGAGAAAAAAATGTCTGTTTAAAATGATTAAAAACAATGCTTTTTATCCAGTCAAAGCAGGCAGACCCTTTAATCTTATAATAATGCAGTAGGTGCAAGCATGTGACAGAATGAACTGATTGGGCCTTCCTCACAACAGGTCGGGAGAAGTAAATGCAATAGGCAATAATAAACTACAGAAGGACTCAAAATTGCTGCATTTAAGTATTGCATTAATATTTAAGCTTACCTTTTAAAAGTTCAATGATAATTCTTCTGCTGCCACTTAATTTAAAAACAATTTGATATACATAAGTTCATACTTTCCTTAAAAACAATTATTTTTATTTCATGGGTGACTTTTGCTGGATTTCACAATTAATTTTGATTATTGCCAAATTTATTTCCAAGTTATAAAAATTATCATACAAAAAATTTATTGCAAAAAATCACATTAAAAAATCACCAAAAACAATCAGAGTAATGAAAACATGGGAATCCAAAATTTCAGGATTGTGAGTCCGGATCTGGAATAGTAATTTTTTTTCATTTTAAATGAGCTATTTAAAGAGAGTTGTATCCCTTTAAGTTGAAAAACACACTGACCTTTTGCATTTATACATACATACATACATATATATATATATATATATATATATATATATATATATATATATATATTGCACATTTAGTGCCAGTGTGAATAAAACAGTGCTCAATGTAAAATAGCGGAACTATAAAATAATAAATATGCTTTTTTTCTCCTCACTGGTTCCACAACTCTGAGTTTTATGCACAGTGCAATCTTCAGGTGCTGAATTAAAAGTAACCATTAAATAATTGAAATTTTGATTTATATACTGAACTATTCTAATAGTAGAGAAGTCCATATTATTTACAGGGTTTGTGTTAAAGATGTATATATAAATAATTGGAAAAAAGGTGAGTAAAAATGTATATTATTAATATATAATTTATATTTTTTATTTTTTTTATTAAGCGATTCACCCCGAACAAGGCGGGAAGTCACTAGGACGCAAGGGGGGGTTACAGAAGATTTGGAGCAAGATCAGATAGGAGTGATAGAGGAAAGGATGAGGAGAAGGATAGTGGATAGATCAAGGCAACTGGAGATGTCGATTGACATTACATTTGAATAGTTGCAGATTATAGCTCTCAGGGAAACTGGAATAGGGAAGGGAGTTCCACAGACGAGAGGTATGAGACATGAAGCTGTTGGAGTAGAAGAGATGGCTACATTTAATAGTTTTGACAGTGAAAGGGTGAGAGTGGGATGCCAGCCTCGTAGGGCGCTTGAATTCATGAAGTCTGGGAACCAGCAAATGCAGCTCCTCAGAACAATTACCATGAAAGTATTTGTAAAAAAAGACAGAGAGAGGCGATAGCACATCTGTGAGAGAGAGACTGTAGATGAGATGCCAGAACAGGGCCAATTATATTGCATATCCGCCTCTGGATCTTATCAAGAACCCCGAGGAAAACAGAAGGGGCTCCAGACCATATATGGCAGCAATACTCCATGCAAGGGCGAATTTTTGATTTGTAGATCTGAAGGATCGATTCCGGGAGAAAAATTTCCTGGCACAGCACAGGCAGCCAACTTTCCTTGCGGTGGACTAAGCAATTGACTCAATGTATTTGTTCCATCTCAGGTCAGCAGTCAATGTGAGACTGAGCAGCTGCAGAGAGATACTCTCAAGAAGTTGAGCATCAGACATTCTAATGGAGGGAAGGGAACAATCTCTGTGGTGATTAATAGAGAGCAGTTTTGTTTTTGAGGCATTAAAGTTGACTAACCAATTCCTGCCCCAGTTCACAACCGATTGGCGGTCCTTTTCGAGACGCACAGCCAGGTTATTTTTGTCAGCGAGACTAGATTTGTTTTTGAGGCAGGAGTAAATTGTGGTGTCATCTGCATAGATGCCAACTTGGGAATCTATGGCATCAGGAAGGTCATTTATGTAGATAAGGAATAGAGTAGGGCCCAGGATGGAGCCTTGAGGAACACCTGTGTTTGTGGGATAGGAACTATAAGAGAATCCTTTGAGTTACGACCTTCAATTCACAGTTTGACAGGAATGATTGTATTAGGTCAAACAATTGACCCGTAATACCATAACCCTGGAGTTTGCGAAGAAGGCCGGCATGCCAAACCCTATCAAATGCTTTGGAGATGTCTAGAGCCACGGCACGAGCTTCCCCGTTATTTTGAAGAGCTTGATAGACAGTTTCAGTGATGGCCGTAAGCACATCAGCTGTAGTTCGGGCAAAGTGAGAGCAGATCATGGGATGTGAGGTGGTTAACCACTTCGGCATTGATTAGGGCTTCGAAGACTTTGCTGAAGAGGGGGAGACTGATAGGACGGTAATTAGAAGGGTCAGAGGGGTCACCAGAGTTCTTGGAGACAGGAACAATCGAAGAGGACTTCCAGCAGTCAGGAAAACAAGATTCCTTGAGGCAGTAATTATATAGTTTAGAGAGGGCAGACACCAGTTCAGGCACGAATTTCTTCAAGACAATGGCTGTTATCCCATCCCCACCGCTAGCCTTGTTGGGGTCTAAACTGGTGATAATGCCCAATACCAAAGATGGGGTTATGTGTAACCCACTCAATAGGGCCTCAGTTCTAAGAGGGAAGTCGGGTATAGGTACACCGGAAGACTCGAGTGTTGAGTTGAATGAAAATTTCCGAGCAAAGCATTCAGCCTTGTCGGCAGAGGAGGTCAGGACTTCGAACTGGTTGAACAAAGGAGGTATAGAGGGTTTGCTATTGTTCAGTATGCTCTGGCAGAGACGCCAATAATCTTTGGAGCCAAATTTGCGAGTGACTTAGCTTCATTGAGGACACACTTACACTCGTTATGGGCGAAGGCAAAGCGACATGTATTGCAGTCTGACATGTCGCTACGAAATAGGTGAAAGAAGTGGTTCCTATGGGCAATGGCGGCTGAACAAGCAGCAGAAAACCAAGGGGAGGAGCACGACTTGACCCTATATTTCCTTGAGGGGATGAAAGCATCGATTCCAGCTTTAACCCAGGATGAGACCTCAGAAGCACATTCTTGGACAGGGAGCGTAAAGACAACATCCCAGGGGACATCGCAGAGGAAATCATGTAACGAGTCCCAGTCAGCTCGTTGATAGTAGAACGAAGTTCTAGTGGTAGGAGGTTCTTTGCAGGGAGTGGAGTTGATACATATATATATATATATATATATATATATATATATATATATATATATTTACATACAAGTATAGGATTGGTGTATATGGAATAAATTTCAATAACCAACAAATACTATTCTTAAAAGAGTGCTCAATACAGAGATGTTCAACATCATCACTTGATAAGACACCAGAAGTGTTGAAACAAAATGGCTATTTTTGTAGTGATTTTATAACATATTTATGTTATCATTTTTGAACAAATTATATAAGGGAGAGAGAGGACATAAGAATCAATACTGCATAATGACTGTCAGTTTTACATAACACAATACAAAGTCAGAAATATTGATCTGAAGATCACATTTCAGCTTGAAATTGACAGTTACCAAGCTGTGTTTAGTCCAATGTCCACACTATAAATGCTTTATCACTGGTATTGAAAAATCTTCCTCTATAAATATAGCAAATTTGAAACAATACACACACACACACACAATCAAATGGATAAATATAGATAAATGTATGAGTAAGTATTCGTATACAAATATATATATATATATATATACTCTATAGTGTAAGAAAAAACACTGCTCAATGTTAAATAACAGTTATTTAATATATTAAAAAACTAGCAGCATGGCCCAGCGTTGCCTGTGCTTGTTTCAAAAATCATATGACTCATACAGCAATCGCTATCACATGACTTAAAATATTTTTGCCCTTCCTTGCCTTTAAGGGAGTGCCATTTGCCGTGTTGATGCCTTACTTCTTGCCTATCTCACACTACAAATTTTTTCTAAGCTCTATACTAAACTTTAAATCTGTTACGAAAAGGGTACTAAACAAAATGAACACAAAATGATCAGCTTTAAAAAAGGACACGTAACTGGAAGAACTGAATGAAAAAAGAATGTTAACAACAAATACTTTTTCACACCTGACCCAGTTCTGTGGAATCAGAATCAACGTTGAGTTTAAGCAAGCGAATGAGCTAATTGGAGTAAAGTGCCATGCAGATTTAAATTTTTCCCACTTGTGACGAATGCAGCTATTGATTGTTTTTGCATGCTAGCATGCTAGTTAACATTCATGTTAGTCAGCTGTTGGCTCTCATGCTGGCCAATAGAATCTTCCTGCCTATTCGTGGCAGCCAGCTATAGGCTCTCACTCTGGCCAGTAGAAAATGGCCGCAAACTACATGAAAACTGCCGTAGAAGCATGAAAAAATTGATTATTTCCACTATCGATGGGGGTTGGGAAATGCAAAGTCAGTCTTGGCCTTCCCACTAACTTGGAGCATGTGCATGTAAATTTTGGTGCAAATCCGTCGAAAATTGCTGCCATGCATTCGTTGCACACACACACATCCTGCCTTTTATAGATTATATATATATTTGTATTGAGCACTTTTTTATTATTTTAGCTGTAGGGAGAGCTTTACCTTTGATTGTGGTAGATGCTATTTTCAGTATCCTAATTATTTTATTAGATGCTTTTGTCAGTACCCTAATTATTTTATATTCAATGTTTTGGGGGATTTTTTAAGCATTTCACCCCAGGAGTGGGTGTAGGGGGGATTGAAGAAAGGAAAAAAGAACAGGTATCAACGCAACAAAACATGGTGACTGATGTTGCATTTAGGTTTTTGATGATTGTAGTTATCAGGGAAGCAAGTGAGAGGAATGGAGTTCCAATATGGAGAAGTGCGAGGAAAGAAACTGTTAGAAGGGCGGTTACATTTAACTATTTCAACAGTAAAAAGTTGGGACCTAGATGCCAATGTAGTACTACACTTAAATTCATGTAGTCAGGGCACCAGGGAAAAAATGCTCATCAGTGCAGTAGCCATGAAAATATTTGTAGAAAAGACAGAGGGAAGCCACATCATGTCTGTGAGAAAGCGGCTGAAGTCAAGAAGCTAATTCAGTACCGATTACATTACAGATCCTACTTTAGATTTTTTTGAGAATATTGCAGTAAGGGAAGGTACGGGAAAATTTTATGGATAAAACTTTAACTGCACAACGAGTAATAAAAGTCACAGAAATGCAATCTATGTTGTTATTCATTTAAACATCATCATCATTTAATAGTAATAAAAATATATATATATAATATATTTAAAGTAATAATAATAGTAATAAAAGTAATAGACAGATACACACATATACAATACATACATACATATATACATACATATATATAAACTTACATAGTTACAAACCTAATATATATTTTTCAGTGTTTGATGTAAAATAAATGTCTATTTTTAAGACTATGTAAACTTATTTTTATGATTACATCTAAGTATAAATTCTGGTTCAATAACTGGCTTGTATTTTTGTACTTAATTATTTTAATTTTTTCTTCTAGACATAGTTTGCATCTGTTTTTATATATATATATATATATATATATATATATATATATATATATATATATATATATATATATATATATATATGAATTAAGATCAAATATAGATCGGAATACAAGAGAATGATAGGATAAGTGACAAATAGGAAATCTTTTATAAATCTGACATGCTTTGCTTTTATTAACACTTGAGATGTGGAGGTTTATTTTCCACGAGGGTCAGCCAGGTGAAGGTGAGAGGGGGAGCACGTCACTGTATTTACTCATTCCCCCATGAGAAGGAGATGTGACACAAGGTCGAATTAATGTGGGGACCCGAGCGCGTACACTCGGGCAGGGACAAAAATTCCCCTCAGTCCCCGCTGTGTTTATGTCGGCTGCTGTTAGCATCGTAGCTGGTTGGCAATATCATTTGGTTGATGACTAAAAATTAACTTCCGCATTTTGGCTGTACACATGGGTTTCATTTGGACACCATGTGTATTTAAAGTAGTTTCTGGTTATTATTTTTAGTTAGGAGGACTTGTGTATGTTTAGGCTTCATTTGTTTACTTTTTGTGTATCGTTCTCTGAAAAAAAAACGCTGAGTCACCAGAAGTTAACGGCATTCGGATGTTTGAGTAGCAACTTTCGTCCGGGTGCGATACCCTTAACTGTGCTTTCAAATTGATTTCGTGCAAAAACAATTGTGTTTTTCCAATTTTCGGTGCTGTCAGAACCACCACCGGGTAATTTTACGTAGTCCTGTGAAGTTTTGTTGAAATCGGTTGAAAAATGTAGGAAATACGATCCCATATATAAACGTACACACACACACACACACACACACACACACACACACACGCACACACACACAATCTGCGTTTTATAATAAGTAAGATATACATAATACCCTGCATTGCATAACTGAGTTTCATACCTCTGCAATCATCAGGTGTGGATTTTTTGGGGTTAATGTTTTTTAATATTTCTGGTTATCATGAGATATTTTATTATTAGGATGGATTATTATTGTTGTTAATTATTTAAATGAATTGTAGTTTAATTTAGGGTTTGAATTTAGGCCCAGATTATCATTTAAGATTGAAAATAAGGTTGGAAATAAGAATTACAAATTCTAATTTAAAAAACAGATGCCTCTGTTATTAAAATGAAGAAATGTTTAGAAATCAAGGGGGATAACTCTATAAATAAAGTAATAATATTAATAATAATATTAATAAACTTGATAAAAGTAGTGATAATAATATAATATGCAGTGATAAAATTAATATACTAATAAAAATAATACATATCAATGAAAATAACAACATAACTAGATAAATAAATATCAAATAAACATAAAAACGTTTCTGATAGACTAAAGGTAAGCATAAAAGTAAGATAAAAACAATGGTTATATATTAAAAATGGTAATAAGATAATGAAAGTAATAGTAAAAATATTAAATGCATTAGTCCAATAATAGCAATAGTTGTATAGTAGATGTAGTAAAAATATCAATAAAAATAAATGATATCAATACTAGTATATGTGGTCCTTGGGCCCAGCTAGATTAATCTGCGTCAACATGTTTGAGTAGACATTTAGTTCTATGTAGGCAGGTTCTCATTAGCTCACTTCTTTTGTCTAAGAGATTAGAATTGTTCATATTTTTAAGGATTATTATTTTTTCATAAAGACATAAGTTACATCTGCTCCTTTTCCTGCTGAAGGGTTTAACTTTTGTTACTGATTCCAAGGTGATAGTTGGGTTTTTATTCTCGCTTTTCAGTTTCCAGAAAAATTTAGAGGTGGCAGTGCTGTTACGGTATTTGATATTGCCTAATGTCATTTCATGGCAGTAGAAGTTTTCCGTAAAAGCCCACATAAAACTAGACCTCTTCATCATATTTGGTTTCAGTTTTATTTGGTCATACATCTCCCGTTTAATTGTTGGTTATTGGAATTTATTATTGGCATTAATTTTTTTGTAGTTGCAATTATTAGTTGTGGGGATGTTGTTGCTTTGAAGGTTGTTAAAGTGTTTGTTTAGAATGGAACAGTTGTGCTGATCTATGTTTTTAGCACAACTGTAGCTAACTTTGACGTTTTTGTTGAAAAACTTATTTAGCATTGAGGAATGACTGAATTGCTTATGGATTAAATTCAAAAAAATTTTTCCAATATTTATTTTGACATTTTTGCTGAAGGGCAGATTAAACCATATAATAATACGTTTGGGACATTTTGGTTTGTTGGTGTCATTATTGCTATTGGCTAAGAATTCAAGGTTAATTTTATGGTTACTTTGTTCTAGTGCTTCTATGTATTTACATTTATGTTTGTCAAAAATATCCTTATTGCTAAACTCTAGCAATACAAAATTGGACCGACTTATGTAAATTACTTAGTATTCTAGAATTGTGGTTGAATTGTTTGCTTATGTATCTATAGTTGTATAAATCTTTAGTGTATGGTTTATAAAGCCCATTAGATAAGTCAAATATTACATCCAGGAAATTGATTATTTTAGCATTGGTGGTGTTGGTAATGTTCAAACCATGGTCTTTGAAGAACTTAATTAGGGTTTTTTTTTTACACAGTCAGTTTTATTAGTATTAATAATAATATTTGGCTCCGGGGTATGGCTCCGGGGCCAACAGTCTAACTCCCTGCTTTCGAGCGGAGAGGAACTCGGACAAGGCTCCGCCGAAGGGTAGAGTCTTGTTCGGGGTGGTTGACTGCCCCTGAACCCGTTTACGCGGGTTCAAAGAGGGAATATTTGGGGTCGAGCCTACAGACTTGGAAATCCCACGTTAAACCCGGCCTTGTGCCATATGTAACTCTCGTGGGGGGGTAGCTAAAGATCATTAATAATAATATTGATTTCTTTATTGATTTTTATGAAAAAATAGTTACCTCTCCTTGATTTCCAAATGTTTCTTCCTTTTAATAACAGAAGCATCTGTTTTTTAAACTAAAATTTATAATTCTTATTTGCAACCTTATTTTCAATCTTAAATGTTAATCTGGGCCTAAATTCAAACCCAAAATTAAACTACGATTCATTTAAATAATTAGCAACAATAATAATCCACCCTAATGTTATAGATAAGCGTATGGTTGCAAGAAAGAAATACAACAAAAGCAGAAATAGATTTACGTGGTTTATTTCAACAGGAACGTGAGGGTTAGTGACTGCTCCCTTGTGGTAAAGTTCATAAGCCGGCTTCGGATCTAGGTCGATCTCTCATAGTAGTTCACACATGTTGACGCTGGCACTCCCTGCTGATAGCTGGTGTCGCTCGGTCTGACCGTGACAGATCTCTACACTGGCCACCTGTTGACTGCCTGTTGAACTTCCGTATGACCCCTTTTATAGCATTTTTTATGGCTTAACAGGCTCGAAAAACAAAGCAAGTATAATTAGGAGGGAAGCATTTTTATTGGACGAAAAAATAGAGCACTTTAAATATTATTTTATTTTTCGACCGGAACTCAAGTGTCGGGAACATTTGTAAACGAAGATAATGTTCATTTTGTGACAGGGCTTTGTCCCGTTCACATCCGGTTCTTGCTCTTGAGTATTTGCCTGTAAATCAGCCGAGATATGACTTATTCTATTTTATAACACTAACAATAAAATATCTCATAATAACCAAAAATATTAAAAAAACGGTGTTAACCCCCAAAAATCCACACCTGAAGATTGCAGGGGCATGAAATTCCGAGTTGTGCAATGTAGGGTATTATGTATATTTTTTTAATATATATATATAGTATATATATATATATATATATATATATATATATATATATATATGAAAATTTGTTGGTGCAAAAATAATGTCGTATTTTGACGGTAAAAATACGTCAAAAAATGACATTATTTTTGCACCAACCTAATATATATATATATATATATATATTTGGGCCGTGTTACACTCTGTGGCTGGATGGTCTAAAGCATGCTGGATCAGATGGTGTTTTTTTTTACAAAGGAGGATGCAGGTTCAAACTCTGCTAGAGAGTATATTTTCTTTTTTAGTTTCTTAAATTAGTAGACCAATAGATGTATTTCACACCAGCATCTACTCAAACATGTGTATCCACAAAATAATTTGGCATAGAAGCAAATATATATATAATTGTGCATTTAGGCATCAATCCCTCTTTTATACATGTTTCATTAAAGATGACTGACAACTGCAGTTAAGCTTTTTTTTCAATTTTTCTTTTGTTTGTATAAGTGATTTCTTATCTGGGCATAAAGTGTGTAAAAATTGTCTGAATGTTCTGTCCATCCAAGCACTTTTAGCTATACTTTTAGCCATTATGAAAGATGTTTTTTATTTTATTTTTGATTAAATGTATACATTTTTATGTATGTATCTAGAGCTATGAGAATTTTATTTTTATATTTCCAAACAAGGTTAGCACATTGTGACCATGTTCATAGTTTATGAATTGCTGAATTAGAATTCATTGTATTCATCTGTGGATCAGTAATTTTGCTGAAAACATGGATTTTAAACAAACAATGTATTTTACATTATTTTCATATTCACAACATTTTGGCCATTGTAAGCTCTGACTGTCTTCAGTTGAAATTTCAAACTGGACCCTTTATTTATTAGGTTGGTGCAAAAATAATGACGTAATAATGTCGTTTTTTGACATTACGTCAAAAAACGACATTATTACGTCATTATTTTTGCACCAACCTAATAGTTCATAGGATTAGATTGTTCTAATTCCACATGCCATGCCTTTTTTGGATATCTCAGTTTTCAGTTAATTATGTTTAGTAACTCAACTCCCCAAGGGTATATGACTCAGTAGTTAAATATGTTAGTTGAAATAATCCAAAAAGTGACAGTGTCTGTTTTTTTATTCAGTAATCTCCTTGGAATTTTGGACCAAACCATTTAAATCCATGGGGCAGGTAGATTACTTATTCTATTTTCGGGTTCAATTCAAAAATTACAAGGATAGATAATGTTACCAAATATAATGACTGACATGACAGACACCTGAAGAAGGTTGGGGGGATTGAGAGATGATAGATGAGTTCTTGTGGTGAATGTGTAGAATGAATGGGTCATGATTTGGATTTAACTAGGACAGCTAATGAAGCCCCCCCCCCCACACACACACACTTCGGCCATGTGTTACAATTTTGTAAATATTACAAAATAAATATCCTGAAGAAGGTTGGGGTGAACCACGGTCGAAACGTTATCACTATAATAACCAAGATGAGTATACGAGCCTGAATGTTAAACAACATCATTATGGTCTAGGATTATATTGCAATGAGAAAGAAAACTCGTTAGCACGTTAGGTGTTGACAGAAACTTTACCAGACGAGCTACGACACTTTAAAGAAGAAAATAAAGTAGTTTTAGAGTTATCGGACTTGGATGTAACGCTCTCATATTTTTATCCACAAGGGAGAACAACATTGTTAGAATTAAAAAAAAAAAAAAAATATGGAGGCCCTAAACATGTTGGCTTTCCTGATCACTGTTCTCTTGGTTTTTCTTCAAGGGGCCACTGCACTCTTCGAAGATCAGGCCGGGAAATTTGACTGGTACTTTTATTTATTTTTACAATATAAAATTTTCTTTTAACTAATTTTTCTTTTCCTTGTTATCATTTTTAATTCTAATTATTTCGTAGTTTTCATAACTTAAAAAACCATGCTGTCTCTGACATGATGTTCGTAATTTAAAAAAAGCTGCTTCTCTGTCGTCCTTGCATTTTAAAGTTTATTCTATTCTGACAAATATAACAACATTTACTGTTGGAAAAATAAAGCTCTGGTCTTTTTGTTGATATATATTATCAATTTATCAAAAATAATTAAAATATCCGAAACCTCGATGGATATCTGAGAATTTAGAGTTAAAAAAATAAATCGTAAATCTTTGAAGAGAAAATATAACAGCATTTTAAAAAGAAAAACCAGTTACTTTTTTAATAAGTTAAAGAAAAACATGTGCTTAGGTAAATAAATTTTATCAGTCTAAATAATTTCTTAATCTTTTTGCTTTAATCTGTAGGAAAAAATACAAAAAATTGCTCAAACAAAATTGAATATTTTAAACTCGATCCATATCAGATATTGGAGAATTAATAAATATTGAAAAACTTTCTTTTTTTTTTTTTTTTTTTTTTTTTTTTTTTTTAAAAAAAAAAAAGAGAGGTAAGAAGACTTGATTTGAAATCAATAAACTAAAAATTTAACTGCAGGTGATTTTTATTTTTAATTACGAAAAGCTGGAAAATTTTTCTGTGTCTTTTCTCAATTATTTCATGAGAATAATTATTTAAAAAATAATGTGCATTTATTTCTGCTGCGCATTGCTGTCAAATGTTTTTTTTTTTTTTTTTAGAAGTACATCTGAAATGACACCAATTATTAACCAGCCGAAATCCCTGCTCCCTAATTTGTAGTAAAGAATTACATAATACTTTTTCACCAATTTTTTTTCTTTTCGCATTTAAATTTTTAACTTGTTTTCATAATTTTTTATATATTTCTTTTCTGAATTTGCCACTCTTTATTGCATACATGAAATTTTTTTTTTTTTTTTTTTTTCATCTCTTATTTTAAAAGAGAAACTTGTCTTTATTTAATTGTACCGTTACAAGAGACAACCGCACCAGTTTTTAAGACTGTTAGTGTTCAGTGCACTGTTCTATATTTATTCACCCCTTTTTTTTGCCTGGTAAGCTGATCATACCGGATTAAAAAAAAAAATTTCCTTTTAAACCAAGTTACGATTTGATTTTCTTTAAATGAAAAAAGAAAAAAAAACTCTTAACTTAGTAACTATGACTGTTATAGCACTCGTACTAATTTGGTGTTGGTAATTAAACACTTTTTTAGTACCAGGTTTGATTTAAAAAAAAAAAAAAAAAAGAAAGAAAGAAAAAGTAATTTAATCATTTTTAGTCTTGAAGATATTTTTATAAAAATCGTCACGGGAATCTGTTTTTAATTTTGTCTCTACGTGTTCTGTTTGTTTTTTAATTAATTTATTAACATTCCTATCATAATTTGTTTCTGTTTAAAGATCAAGGTTTCTGTGAGACAAATTACAAACGTTTTATTTCTAACGAGTTGTTCTTAATCTTAACATTTTTATTTTTAGTTCTCGACTATTTTTTTTATGGAACTAATTTTCATCTTACAATTGGAGAAACGTACTCATGTGCAATGTTTTTAAATTCAGTTTTATTTTAAATCTGAATTAAGAGTACAGAAAATGTGAAAAAGCTGACTGAAAAATCTTGTAAATGTTCTTGTAATCATTTTACTGTTGAAATTGCTAGATGGAACCGTAAGTTCTCTATTCTAATATTCATCTTCTCTCGCACTTCTAATCTCCCCCACTTACATCTTCTTTCCTTCCTGTCAACTACGATTTTCAAAAATTTAAATGCAACGTCAATTATCATCTATCTTTTTGAATCCTGTTCTTTTATGGTCCTTTCTACTCAATAACGTTTTCTCCGTTTCTTTCATTCTCATTACCCCCCTCCCCCCACACACATGCACACCTCTCGCGCCTGGGGTAAAATTATTTTTTTAAAAATTGCCAGGATGTTGCTGAATACAGCTGCAAACTACCTTTAGTGACTATGACATTACATTTTTCCTCAGAGTTGACTTCCAAAGCTTTTCTCATGAGTGGATATAGCTGCTCGACAGTAGAGATTTTAAATCAGTATTTTCTTTCACTTATGGATAGTATAGATACATTGCTAATGTTTTTTACTATAGAATTACATTTATAAAGCTAATGGTTTTGCTATAGAATTGCATTTATCAAATGCACTTTTGGTTAGGGAATCAATCTATTAAATCATTGCCACTGTAGTGAGATTGAGTCTTACTGGATGCCTTAGAATTGTGAATGCGCAAAGACATGTTAAATAGAAACAAAACTGAGCACATGACAGTATTGGATGATGTGCTGATAAGCTCAAGGGTTGTCTATCAAAGCTTGAAATGGAAAAAAGCTGTGGGGCTTAGCTTAATAATTCCTCAAATACCCTTGTAAATCATGTATCCTTACTACAAGCCTAGTAGTAAATATTATTATTACTTGTGTTTTTTTTTTGTTTTTTTTTTCTGTTTAATCTTTGACCTCAAAGTCAAGGCATGTTTAATGAAATTACCTGCCTGACTCCTGCCAATCTAACACCCTCAAAAGCAGACTTCAGCCTATTTTTAAAGGAAAAAAGAAAAAAAAAATCATATCATTGTTATGCTCCAGGCATTTTGGGGATTATCCTTATCATTTGCCTCTATGATTAAATATTTTATTAAAGAGGCTCAAGGATCATTCATAAACACATGATTATAAATGATAGATAGGCTAACAAAAATAATTGTTGAGGTTTTCTTTATGCTGTTAAAATATGCAAAGAGAAACTGATTAAAATTTTGTTTTATATTTGTATATTTGGGAATGGATTTTTAATTTATTAATCCAACATATTTTAATTTATTGCTCAAATGTTATTTTTTAATGGAAACCCATATTTGAGTAGATGCTCTGTTTTTATTTATTAAACAGTATATAAATTTATATTCAGGCTGGTAGATGGAAATAAATATACTGTTTAATAGATAAATAAAAAAAACAGAGCATCTACTCAAATATGGATATCCATTCAAAATAACATTTATGTAATAAATTAAAATATGCATGTGTGCAAATTTTTATTCCAACCACTGCAAAAGGATGAAATCTGGAATATAGGATTCTATTTAAGAGCACTAAGAATCTGCAGCCCCTAATATTTATTATGAAGAAGAACTGTAGATAGAAAACACTTTCAAAAACCTCCAGTATCGTCATTATTCCATCCACAATGCTTAGAGAAAGGCATACAAAATACACAATTGCAAAAAAAAATAACATTATTAACAAAAATAACAATGACAGTAAAGTATATAATAAAACCGAATCTAATACTACCTACTAACTCCTTACCATTCACTATCCAAAACAATTGATCCAATATTAACAATATCAAAATAATTACAGCCATGTCCAAAACTATTATGGATATGATCAGAACCAAAAATACCCGTCACAATAATAATTCTGAAGCAGGTAATTATAAAATAAACTGCCAGAACTGCTTCTCACAATACATTGTGGAAACTTGTAGAAATTTAAAAAAAAGCCTATGAACACAAAAAGCATCTTATACGCAACAATTTATCAAATACATAGAAATAAATTCAACCACAATTTTGATATAAAGAATGCCACACTTATTAAAAGGGAAAGTAACTTACTTAGTACCGCTGTTGAATCTTATCAAAATATAAATCTGCATCACAGTTTTCTTTTTTTTTTTTTTTTTTTTTTTCAATATCTCCATTCCTGAAAGAATTACTCCTTTTCAAAGCCAACATACATGACTAATGAAAATGTTAAAAAATTAAACGAAAACAATTAAATTCATTACCTCCTGTTATTTAAAAAAAGTTTTGTTTATTAGACATTAAATTACTTAATTTTTTTCCATAATTTGCCCAGACGTTTCAGTTAACATGATGAATATTCATGAACGTTCTTAAATTTTTACTTTTGTTTATAAAGACTTGTTGAAAAATAAAATCTTCACATATGCCTTGATAAAGTCTGTCAGAGGACGAAACGTGTTGGCTAAGATAAGTTTTCCTTTTGTCATTATTTACACACGCACACATATGTATGAGTTAAAGATCAAATACGGATAAGATAAAGTACAAATAGGAAATGTTTATCAATATAACATGTTTCTCTTTTATTAGAGCTTCATCAGAAATTTAGAGGAAAAAGATAAAAAGACAAGTTTGGTATTTTTAATTTTGTTTGGATCAATTCTTATTAGTCAGTCATGTATCATGTGCATTAAAACTGTAGATAATTCTATATGGATGTAAATTTGTAAAAATTCTAGTATGTGTAAGCAGGCATCAGATGGTAATGTACATTCGTAATTGTGCATGTGTGTCTGTCTTGTAGGAGGATTTCTAATGTTTTCACCTTCATGCAGTCAGCCTGTGCACTGGGATGACATTCCACTTTAGTCTGGGGTTGCTTTTTATGCACATATTCTTTTTATTAGGTATAAGTTATATGTGTTTTTAGGTAGCAAGAATTCTTTTAGACAAGTTTTGTTGAACAATACCGGCAAGTTCTATCTGCCCAAAGTTTTTACAACTCCCAACTAAGTTATTTTATACAAATGGAAAAGATCATATCTTTTTTAATGTATGTACTTTTGACAAGTAGGTTGACTTGTCATTTGTCAAAATTTTGTGCATGTCACGAATAACTAAAATAAAATTAACATAAGACAATTATAATAGATAACACCAAAATGTAATAGAGGACTCAATGACTTAAAATTCTGGAAGCGATAATACAAGGGAAGCAGCCAACATTAAAAATGGTATCTTTCTCCATAGGAAATTGTATATTGAAGTTTGTATTAAAAAAAAAAAAAATGTAAAAATTCAGTTTGACTGTTGTAAATGATGTCACCTTTAAGTGACTTTAAATAGGTTCCAGCAAACAAGGAAATACTGCAATGAGCCAAATGCAATTACATAAACAGATAAAAAAAATTGCAATTCTTGATAATGACTGGAGTAACAGCTAAAAATAATTGGTTGCAAAAAACAAAAATTAATTTTGGAAAGTTTACCAATTTTATAAAACAACTTTGTTGGAAGTTGGAAAATATATATATATATATATATGTCTGTATATATAAAACAAAGTGAATAAATGCTAAAATAGTTGTTTAAAATCATATGTGTTAAAAAGTTAGTTCCACTTCACAGGTTTGATTTTTCTAAGGTCCTTTGTAATTGCAGAAGAAAAAATAATTGTCCCTTAAATGGGATATGTTGCACAGAAAAAAAGTAGTGTATTGTGCTGAGGTAGAAAATGATAATGGCAGTGCAAAAACATTGTTTGCACTGATGGCCAATTTAAAAATAGGTGGTATAATCATACCTCATCATTTAGAATACCCAAACACAGGTTCAATACAAGGTGAACAAACTATTATTGGAGTTTTAGAGAAAAAAAATGAAAGAAGTCCAACCATCAAATGGAATGTTCTAAGAAAAGTAAAACCTAGTAAAATGAATATCAACTCTTGTAAGCTGTATCAGGAGAATTTGGTCATTGCAACATTCAAGAGTGGTGCTGAGTTCTTGAATGAGAGGTCCAAAATTATGGCCAAATGTAGGTACATAAGGAAGTTGACTTTAAGATTATACAAACCCAGTTGAAGTTGGAAAAACAATTTTTTTTTTTTCCACTCCTTCTCCCCTTCATTACTTCTGGTGCCACATTAAGAAATTTAAGTTCTTGTTGTGCTGTCTAATTATATATTTCGCTGAGACCTTGGTGGTCAAAACCATGGTAGTGTTCCATTCAGCATTTTATTATTTTAGGGTATATATATAATTATAATCTGTTACATTGGAACATGCAACTTGTATATTCCAATGTAACAGTTTATGATAAATATCTGTTGCTCTATTCTTGTATTGAGCTCTTTTTTAAATTAATGTTATGAACATTTGAATTTATATTCTTTTAGTTCTTTTACATTTGGATATATATATATATATATATATATATATATATATATATATATATATATATATAAAACACTAGATCAGTGGCAAGGTCTCATCATTTTACAGTTAAAATGGTTAGATATAACTAAGTTCTATGCTAACAGTTTTTTCTCTTACACTTCTCACTTGTGGAACTCTCTTCCAGATACTTGCTTTGCAGTTAACTTTGATTTTCAAATATTTACATGCAACGTCAATCGTTATCTTCTGTCTTCTTAATTCTTGTTCTTTTGTTTGTTGTCTCTCCTTAATGTTTTCTTTTTAATTATATTCTTTCACACACAATAACCCCTTGCAACTTAATGGCTTTATTGATGTCGGTGAAATGATTATATATATATTTATATATATATAATTTTATTCATTTTTAAGGATGCAGAGATATGTAGGAAGGGTGGATTACTTGTATTGGGACCAGTCACATTACATGGGCAAGAGGCTTCTGGTTGGGACAGACAAAAATGCTTTGGCAGCCATCAATGTCCACAATGGAAGTATTGGTAAGTATTTAAAAAGAAAAAAATATCTATTTATTTGTATGATATCACAGGAAGGTTTTCTTAGCAAATATGTCAAAACATTCATGAATGATTTCACTTACACATACAATGTCTGGATTTGAAAAGTTCCCAGGCCTAACCAAGTCTTTCCCCTCCCAAAAATCTGAAATTTGGTTGTTTGTTTTAATTATTGGAAAGTGAGTCAAGCTAAAAAAATTTTTATCACTCTTTCATATATGTTCCTTAAGAAAACATCAGTTTTCAATTACTATAGTAATAAAAATGCATTTCAGAACCTAGGACAGAGTATTGGTTTTTTCAAAGCCTTAAGAATAAAAAAAAATTACACGTGCAAACACGCCATCTGGATGGCTTGAAGATTGAAACAGACTGTCGCCACTCAATGTTGACATTAGTTTACATACTTCTTATACTTAGACACACACTATCCTGAATACAGAGCACTTTTACACTGTAAATATAGCATATCTTAAAACTTTATTTTATCATTATAAAAATGTGTCATTGAGCTGATTGATGTTATATTCAGCACCATGACTCTAAAGTTTCATGGAAGGATATTTTTGTAATTGTTCAGTCCACTCTTCAGGAGGTTTGAGCCTTTTTTTCTCATTTTATGTACTCTATAATCTTGATGTGTGTGCAGTGTACCAAAAAAGCTTTAGATTTGGACAAAATATGTTAAAATTTATTTGACTCTTTTAATGAGTCATGTATTTAGCCTGATTTGAAATTGTACACATAGTTTCCTTTTGTAAAAATCGTTCATTTTAAAGCTTTATATCAAAGATAGCTATCAGTTACTTAGTAAGAAATTCCTAAAACCTTTCAACTCTTTGTTAATTTTATTTCAATTTTTTATAGCAAATGTTTATTGCTAACATTTTGTTCACTTGTCATTAATCTTAAATAACTTGAAAAAATCTGATCTGGCCTGCTTCGAATCAAACAAGAGACAAATTCATCAGGCACTTCATTCCTAGCTGTTAAGAGAGCAGTTGTGCATTCTTCTTAAATTGGCTTCTATCTTCAAAAACCTTTCTGCCCTATCCTCTCAGATGCATTTTTCAAGAATTTTGAAATTCAAATCTGTTGGCCAATTTGACCAGAATATATTTATACTTCACTCTTCAAGAAATCAATGAACAATACTTTCTGCATGAAGGAGAGCATTATCCTGATGAAACATGAACTGTGAGTAGCCGATCAGACCACCTTCAGCTGATAAATTTGCAATTCTTTGTATATATCTATATCTTGTTGCATTTAGCTACTTGTCAACAAATTGGAAAGCCATGTTTCAGCACTTCAGGCCATAAACCCATGATACCCTGTCCCCTAACACAGTTCAAAAAGTTTGTGATTTGCTGATCAGGCCAGTAAGAGTGGAAGCCATTTGCATTATCTGGGTTGAATTTCTTCTTATCTGTGAAGAGAACCTGTTAACACTTTTCATCCCATGTCTTCCAAATTCCAGTGTGGATCATTCTCAATGGTCTGTGCCTGAATCCAGTCCTAACCTCTTAATTGTTTCTCAGATGACCTCTCTCTGAACTTCAGGTCCTATTTAGCATATTCAAATGAGACCTCACAATCAGACTCCCTTTTTGGGTTGACTACCTCTCTTCTTGACTCTTTATGTTCTGGATCACATACAAAATTTTCAGAATTGTGTTTAATTTGTTCAGCTTTTGCATTTTAATCCCAGATTTTCAAAATCAACAATCCGATCACATTCAAACTCAGCTTTGTTCTCTTTCTCATCTTGGATAGATTTTGACATCATTTTTAGCAAAAACACAAAACAATAAATTGAATTTTGAACTCTTTATATCATGTGACTTATTAAACATGCTTAAAGTTATGTGCTAAGAAAAAGTTTTAGTGATAAAAATTCCATTTGGAAATTGTTTCTAAAATTCATTTTAGGCCAGTAATGAAATTATTCAAAAGCTTCTCTTATGCATTGAAAATAAAGAAGAAAGGGATTGTCAGTGGTCAGGAAATAAAAGCAACCATTACTTATAGAAAAAGACTATTATGCATATAACTGAAATGTAAATGATTTAATCATTTTTGTATTAGCAAATATAGGAAAATGATATTGTTTCTATATCTACAACCATAAAAATGTAAATACAAAAGTAATTATGGACTTCTTTTCTGCTAATATTCAAATTTTTGTTTTCCATATTTCATCTAGTTCATTCTCAAGCCTTTACTACGTAAAAACTCTTCTGTACAGTCTTCTTGTTGCTTCTTGCAAATTGTAGCATGTCTTAAAGCCATGGTACTTTTTTCTGATTCTTGTCTATATTATAAAAGTAAGATGAATATGACTGCATTCGACACATTCATCTCAAGATGCACATATTTGTAAAGGGTGCGATGTATAAATTGTCGCCATTTTATATTTCTAATTTCGTGCATACACGTTGTCTGTTTTTGATTCTGTCAGTTGCACAGTATAGTAGGTTGGCATTGTCTGTGAGAAAAAAAAAACATCATGACACAATTCACTCCGCCAGAAGTTTGGAAATAGCATGCTGTACTGCTTAACATTCAAATCGGAAGCTTCAATATGAACATTTCAGAGTGTTTGGGTGTCAATCTGAGGACAGTGCATAAGATTTGAAAAGAGTTAGATGAGTCTACTGATGATTACAAAGGTACGGCAGCTCGGAAAACTCACTGTGATCATTATGATAAGAAAAGAACTCCCAAATTTGTTGGTGAGGGCCTCAGACTCAACACAGGGGCCTATATCAAGTGCTTAGAGGAGTTAGAGCTGCCCTGGGTCAAGAGTGTGGCTGCTGAAATCCCCTGTATCTAGCAACAGGACTCTGCTCCATGCCACACAAGCAGGAGAACCCAGTCCTGGCTGTCAGACAATTTCTGCAAATACATCACCCCCTTACATCTGGCCACCTAACTCCCTAGAGTTCAACCTCCTTGTAATACCAATGATGAACTGAAGGCAAGGATTATGGCAGCATTCACCAACTTAAACAAGGAGAGCATTCAGAAGAATTGCAGGAGATTCCAAAGTCGTCTGGAGGCCATGGTCGAAGCCAATGCAAATTTTATTGAATAAATTTACTCTTTAATATTTCAAGATATTCTTGTGTAATTTTGGTAAATATATCTTTTAAAATGAGATATCAGTGTTATTTTCATTTTTGTGTAATTTAGCCGACAATTTATCCATCGCACCCTGTATATTGTGAAAAAAAAAAAGAAACCCTGAAGATGAAGAGGGTCCAAATAACGGAGTATTAATAATTGTATCTGAAAATCTCAGAAAAATCTTGTTATATTCTGTCTTTTAGCATGGCGCCAAATCCTCGAAGAAGGTGAAAAGGGTCGGATAAATACACTTCTTCATCAAGGAAACGGTAAGATGGATTCAAAACAAATCTTTGATTTCACTTCTGTTCTCAGGAATTTTTTTTTTCCTTATAGAAATTAAAAACCGACAAACTGACTCATCAAGTGAATTAAGTATCTGCTTATTTAACCTGTATATTAAACTTTTTTTCTTATTAACAAAAAAAAAACAAACAAATCTTTAAAATCAATGGTGGATAATAAGTATTGATGAATTATTCTCAATTATGAAATGACATTTCAGGTAAGATTCATTTTTAATGAGTATTTCTTTTGTCTTAATTGCTTTTCACTGCCATCCATTCTGAGTAGTTGTGATGAAAAGTAAATAAAATTAAAAAAAAAATACTAATTAAAAATCATTAATGGTTAACAATGCTTTACTAATAAAAGTCCAGATTACATCATGTTTCTGATCAAAGCAGAAATAATAGAACCAAAAATTTTATAAAAAGATTTGGTATAATTTTAATAAAAGTATAAATTTATCAAAACAAGATATTTTTAATTTTGTAGTTTAGATTTAAAAAAAAAATGTTATTCATGATTAATTAGCATTTTAGTATTTTTTTGCATTTTACTGAGTTTTGGTAAAGCAATAAGGTCTTTTGATTTTTTAATCTATTTTTTTTTTTTAATCAAGTTTACCTCAGAGAAGGCAGTAAAGCCACTAAGACACATGAAGTTACTGGGTATGGGAGAATTAGAAAACAGAAACCTTACTAGGGAGCAAGAGAATAGAAGAGTAATTAGGAGGACAGTAGAAAGAAATTGACATTACATTTAAATTTTTGAAGATTAAAATTGACTGGAAAGCTGAAAAAGAGTTCCACAAGTGATAAGTGCGAGAAAAAAATCTGTTAGCATAGAACTTATTGTTGTATCTAGCCAACTTTGTGAGACTTTGTTGCCAGTCTAGTACTGCACTATTAGTTTTATTTTATTATAAAGTAACTTTTATTAATAAACACAACTCTATCCATTTCTCTGGATTTGATGAAAATATTTACATTGGGATATACTCCAATATGTCATCTTTTTCATTGTGTAAAGTTTATAAAAATTTAATTAATCTTTATACAGAATTTAAATGGATTTGGGACCAGGGGTGTTTCTCTTAGTTTTTTGGTGTCACAGATGTTAGTCTTACTCTTTAGGGGTGTTAGTCATGCAAAAATCCATAATCAAAGAGATAAAAGTGAAATAAGTAAATACTATTTTCTTTTTAGTAGAAATTCAGACAGAAACAAAAACTATTTCTTTCAATAAAACTGACAAGACTCTCCACTGACTTTGAAAGTTTTGGTAAAAAAAAAAAAGATTCATTGAAGTCACTCCTTTGAAAATTATGCTCTCTTCTGTGTATTATATTAAAAAAAAATCTTAAGATTTTTTTTTTTTTTAACTCTTATGCAAATAAGAGAATAGTATTTAATAGTTATCTCCCTTGAAAAATCACTTTCCCCCCTCCACTAGTTTAGTACAAACACAGACCCAACAATATTAACATTTGGTTAAAGGACAACAAACTTTTATTTATCAATAAATCCCAAAAAGATACCAAAACATTTATTTGATTAATATAGCATGAAGGAAATCACCTGCCGATTTGATATTCTCAAAAAAAAATAAAGACTATATTCTCTAAACTGTTGACTGAATTACAAGGGAATAAAATAAAATTGCAACCCTCCAAATCAGAGATTAGGTATTTTTTAAGAAATACCAGACAGGAAAACAATCATGCGA